>CM032637.1:3762839-3991402 GCA_019097785.1 Fraxinus excelsior | reverse complement strand
AAGAAAATATTGAAATTGGGGTGCAAATATCAAGTTTGAAATGATAAAGACAATTTGAATAATATGTGCAAACCCTGAGAACTTTAATAATTCTCTACTTCTATTGCTATGGGTAGTACATCATTCTTTACTTCCTTCTACGGATGGTCCAACCTCGTCATTATCACAATTCACTGTCCCACTCAATTATATGAATCACTTGCATTGTTTGCATTGCAAGATGCTCCATTTGGTCCATCAACCTGCTCCACCATGGTATGCTAGGGTTTTCTCCAACTATGGCCAATTCTTTCCCTGATTTCATAGAAAAACTTATCTCTCAATCAACTTCTTAGTTTCCCTCATTTCTACAATGTACAAAAGGGTCATAGCTCCCTTCATTGTTAGGATCACACCTCCTACTATTTTCATTGGCGCACATTTCTTAGTATAGGCATCCATTGGTGGTCTTGGAGCATCCATTGGAAATGCTTGTGATGGCTTCGGAGATAAAATGTATATCTCAACCACCCTTTTCCCAATTTTCTCTCTCGGCATGTCCCTAACAATTTCTTTACAATCCAACCAACTCATTGCCCAAACTTATTCTTTGATTACAATTATAGAACTCCAAACTCATCTAAAGTCCCCATGCATCTGGAACATCCCTCTTTTGAAAAGCATGCATGATGAACATAGTCCAAGTACATCACAATTCGTTGTTCAAACACCACATTGATGAACATATCAAAAGAATCCGTTGTAAGATATCCTAATTCCTATCGATTTGGGATGTAAACACTATTAACATGATTGATGCATTATTATCTATAGCATATCTATTATTAAATTAATATTATTATAATAAATTAAATTAATAGAGTTGGTAAATTCAAGTATTGGTAACTTGTAAATCACTAGAAGTTGTGACCGTGAAATACAAATTACGTAATCATAAAGAATAATGAGATACGGATATCATTATTGTGAATAAACCAGCACGTCTGACATTTCTCATTTATGAAGTGAACAGCTAATTTCACAAGCTAAAATGTAGTGACATTTAAATTGGTGTATGAATGTTTGTTAAAAGAACAAAATCTTGAAAACCCACTACACGGATTTCACATGAATAACCACCTCTAATGTTCGCTGGTGGAATCAATCATTCGATTTAAGGTCATCATAGAACCTTATATGAGGACAATCATATTTAAATAATGTTGGGTGTTAACTTGCCAAGAATCACTAAACCTCTGTTTGGTATACATTAAAATTTTCATTCTTATTCTTCTACTCATTTTCAAGCACACATTCTTCAATAAAATAATATTTTCCATCACAATAATAACTTTTTTATTTTTTTCAACCACACAAATCTCTATCAATATATTATTCCAAAATAATGTGGCTCAAACACACCCTAATATGGATTCGTTCGGTATATCAAGAATTTTATGAAGGTTGTGAATGCTCAATAGAAAATATGTCACTATTTGATAGTAAAATCTACATTTCATCCGCTTTGGGACAATTTTCTTAACCTAATTTCGACCCATATAAATACAAAATATGGGCACAAGCTTAGAGACACCTCTCATACCATAATCTTCATCTATTTATTACAAGAAAAGAAAGGCAAAATAATCAATCTTTTGAAAGAATTAAGAGGCAATTATAATATTTTAATCCTTTGAAGATCCAAGCTTGATATTTGGTCAACGAAAAGAGGGCGCAACTGAAGATTAATCAAGAAAAGATTAGACATGATTTCTTGTAATTTTACAAGTGAAAATAATTCAAGATTTATTTTCTTCTTCATTTATCAATAATCTGGGTGACGTTCTATCAATTAGACATGATTTCTTGTAATTTTACAATACTAAACATAGTCTTCCAATGTTGGTTTTCTCTCCCGAGGTTTTTGGAAATTCAATGATCTTTCTTGATAATCTTCTCCTTGTCTTTAGATTTGATTGTTGGTCCATGAAAAATTAGGATGATTCATTCACCCCAAATCATATGTGTTGGAGTGTGTGTTGTTTTCCTACCTATGAAAGTCTTGTGCATAACTAACCTCCTTAGGTTGAATTACATGCCTAGAGGCTAAAGGGTAACTTGTAATTGTATGATCTGCCCTGAGCCTATGCAAATCGGTGTTTGTTGATATACCATGTTCATAGTCTGAGATAGATTGTCCAATTTCTTTGTTATTACTTCCATCTAGGCTACTAATGTTGTCAACATATCAATGTTGTGAACACCCACTGTTTTCTTAGGAACATCCCGATTGGTTGATCATATAGATTGATTCTTTGCAATATTCTCATAAAGATTATGGGCTTCATCTATATTCATCTTCATAATCGAACCACCCGTTGAAGCATCTACCATATTAAGATATTCTGAAAGTAGTCCAGAATATAAAATATATACCAGAACTGTTGAAAAATGAATGGAGAATACACCGAGAATGAAATAATGTTGCAGCAATCAAATACTAACTAGACAAGAAATCAAAATTGAAATACCCACCAAAAGACTTGATCACGATACCGTTGTCCTCAAACAATATTTGCCCCCTTTAGGATTGAAAATTGTTTGAAGTGATGCTCAAACAATCAAGTAAAATCCTTTAAAATCAAGAACACCCGAGAACTATGGATATGAAGAAGAAAAATTAAACTTGGAATGAAAAAATTCTCTCAAAATGGGGCTATAGTTTTTTGTATGTTTTCTTAATGTTTAACTTGATCATAAACCACTTATTTATAGCCTAGAAACAATGCTACACGAAGTGGTGCAAAAAAATCTCCAAAAGCTACTAAATTAAGAAAATAAAGGAAGAAGATGATGAATATAAAATCCAGCAAAAGCTTGAACAAGAAGAATATATCGTTGTCCAGTTGATATTTGTCTCCTCTCTTATGACTTCTATAATGATTGAAATAGAAAATAGTTTATTGGATTTATCAAACCTTGATGAAGGACACCAAAAGCAAAGTAATTCTTCAAATGAACAAGTGAAAAACTAAGGCTTTGAATATGTGAAGAATAAAAAATTTCTTCAAATTTTGGATGAATTATAGAATGGTTTTTTCTCATTCATGTTATGTTTTAGGGATTATTACTATCATGTATATATAGTTTTCAATCATTCTACACGAACTAGTTACATCTCATCATGAAAAGTTGTGTTGGTTCATCAAAAGAACCACCCAAAAATTCAGAAAAAACCCAACCAATGGCTATTTTTTATAACCATGCGATCATATAGGCTATAGCTATGCGGTCGCATGGCAATAATATTGGCCCCCACATTTGGCCGTGAAAGGTCACATGCGGTCCGCAAGCCTCAAAGGCTTATGCAATCACATAAGCCATAAATATGGATAAATTTTTTTGTTTTTATTTTTTTAAAATTAATCCAAAAATGATTTTGAACAACAAAATAACAATACTAGCTAGGCATACGAAGATGGACGTAAGTATATTCTAGGAATCAAGGGAATCATCATGCATCTCATGTCTTTATATGTAGTCTTGCAGAGTTTAAAAGAAATAAAATGGGTGGATAAATTTATTTAACATTTCTATAATTTTTAAGGTCGCATTCCTCGAAAAACTCAAGACTAGAAGTCAAAGCTCTCTCATATTATTATTACTAGTGGTACACGTGCGATGTACGTGTTGGAGTTTAGTTGGCTACCTAATAGCCTGCAGTGATTTTTAGTTATTTTACACAAACTTGGGACCAGATCTTCGTTTTAAGATTGCACTATAAGTAATGTAATGTTTGTAAGGGAATAAAGAAGGTTTCACTTGTCCAGTGAAGTTGTCTTCTCTTTTTAATTTCCTAGAAAATAGAGATGAAAACGTATGTTTTCAAAGTTTCTAACTAAACCCCTCCTTTTTAACAACAAAGTATAAGGCATGTGGTAATTCAAATGCTCAGAACAAAATGCAAAAGAAGGAATCGCATTGCAAGATATATCAGTAATTGTCAAGATGCATCATCGTTATCTTGAATGCAATGCAATCAACAATTAGGCAGCACACCGTAGACAGAACATCAAGGACGGCAACATGTAATGAAGCACACGTGAAGGGATACTCGAATTGAAGATTGAGCAAGAATAAGGCAACATAATTTTGATGTAAGAAAAACAAAGCTTGAATGAAATGTGTAAAAGGTTACTTTTCTTGTACAAACAAGGAACTAAAGTGCATTGTGCATCAGTAGTAGTCCAAGTGCCTCACACATATAGCCTAAACTGAGTCATAATCTCAATATTCTTGTTCAAATGGATGGGTGGCCGTGAGGCATATTCCAACATGCCACAAGTAAGAATCAATTGGTGCAATTACAAGTGAAACCTTATTTCTTCTCCTACAAACATTAACTTACACATCGACCATAATCTGGTTTCTCCTTGTAATCCTATCATGAAACGAAAAATAACATAATACATCATTGGTATTCGAGATCCATTTTACAACATAAAGAAAGCCAATAAATGTTTATGATACATACCATTATGCCTAGCCTCTCAATGAACTGACTTCTTACTTCATTAACAACCTCCTGAGCAGTTCGACCCACTGCAGAACAAGCCCACGCATTAAAAGATAAATGAGCATGAAGCCCAATAGTCCACCAACAAACACTTCCGGGATGATGTCAACCTGCTTAGATAAAAAGCTAAAAATTATGAATAGAAGAGAGGAGAACACTTTTCTCGTAATCAAAACTTAAAAGAATCAAGATATAATTGCGGATAACAAAAAAGCCCCATGATTAAAGGGTATATTTGCAAAAGTGGTACTTCATCCATATAAGCACTAAATAGAAGAAAAGATGCAAGGGCTGCAGATCCAATGGCAAACCCCTTGGTTGTAACTTTTGTAGTATTTCCAACAGCATCGAGAACATCGATGATCTCTCTAACGCTTTCAGGATGTATGTAATAAAAGGCATGTCACAAATTTCACTTACAAAAAAAACATAATTGCTAAAGGATGATGTATTGTGTTGGCTAAAGCCCACTCTTTGGACCCGGAACAAAATGATGAATGGGAATATTCTTCCTCCAACTTCGTGGTATTCTTCTTCCAAATAATTAAGTCCATAAACTAAAGAAGTAAACCAACGGAACACCGATCTTTATCACTTACAGATAGTATAACAAGACAAGGAAACTCAAACATTGTGTGTAGTGACCTAGCAGGTCGACCCTCCAATTCTATTGCTGTTGATTTTCCATCAACGGAGGATTTACTCATGTTATTAACCCATTGTTCGGCCTGTGCACAAGACGTAAACATAAAACAGATTTCTAATATTAGTATCTGAGATCACATGAGAAACAATTGTGATGCCAAACCACATTTTACATTCTCAATCACAACAATCATAAGATAAAAGAGAATAAAAATTATAATTCCTAAGTCCAGTAGAACTATGTATTGGTAGAATATGTATATTTTTCCTCTTTTGAACGAGAAGATAATTATCACCATGTCAATAGATGTATCACAAGGTCTAATACAAGTATCTATGGTAGTAGAGTTTTAGATTATGCAAATAATGATGAGCTATCTTCAAGAAATTAAGTTTACAAATTTTAAGTTCCTATATCTATCATTAAAGAACCTCCATTTCAAGTGCAAGAAGGTATAGGTGGATACAAATCTAAACAAAAACAAACAAATTACAGAAAGTTTAAGAACCAGTTACCAATTTGAACGCCTTGTTCAATTTCACCAATTGAGGTTGTGAATGTTTCTTTGAATCCTCTTCTGTACGCATTGCTACTCCTTCACCACTTGATTAACAAAGGAAGTCGTAATTAGAAATTATCATACATAATCTTGAAATTAAACAATGTGATTGAACGAACATATAAGAATTAAGGGTAAAAACTGATTTTTTATATTTCTGAGCATACTCCAGCTGTATTGCTATATCTATTCTGCTTATTTTCAGTTCTTCAGATGATATCCTGTAATTCTTATCCATTTTCTTAACTAAATTCACCATGCTCACGTTCACACCTTGTGGAGAGATCATCAGTGCAGGTGCACCAAGGGGAAGCCTATCACCTGCATTTATCAAATCAAGAACTAACTCTAGTATTGTATCAAATACAGACCTCCTTTTTTCCTCCTGAAAAGTTACTAAAATATCGATTAAATCATTGAAGAGGCTAAATCATTGGTGATTATTTGTGTTCACCTCTCCAACCTTTTCATTACTTTAAGAGTGATTTCAATGAGATATATATCAAAATGGAAATAAGTCATCCCAGAAAACAGTAGAGTTTGATTAGTTATTAGCAATTACAAATTTTGCCAAACATGCACAGCTCAACCAAATTATATAACATGAATACAAAGAGAAAACCCACCTCTGTCAACTTGCCATGTACACCAAAACTTGCTGTAACTATGGGCTAAATCTCTGAGTTCAGGCTTCTGAATCATCTCTGGAACACAAGGATTCACCCACAGCCCTGATGTAATCTGGATCATAATAATCACATTGTTCAAAAAATAAAGGGCTTCAAATATCAAGAGAATCAGTAATACGCAATGATTATTGTTTTTCTAATAATCCATATGAAGGTTAAGGTAACCTAAAAGCAAGAAAAAAAATAGGAGACCTCGTAACCATGTGAATGCCAAAGCTTATGTTCCTCCAGACCAAAAGTTTCAAAGACCCTATCCGATATTATATACTCAACCCCTGTACAAAGATAACAACGCAAATTCCACCTTAAACATAAAACTTTTCAGAGATATCTGTAAGACATAGCAAAGTGGGCGAGGGTGAGGGCCAAGTTTTACCGATTAGCCGTCCATTGGGGTCATCAGAATCATAAACAACACACTGGAGAAAATCTTGATTGCGGCGGCTAACATAGTGATGAGTCTCGATTTGGCGAGTCATATCATGGCTATATGATGCGAAAGTGCAAATATGCTGGCTCATATGCTTGATTGGTTTCAAGGATTGCATCATTTGAGCCCCTATGTCGATTATAAGCTGTCCTGGTGGCACGGAGCTGTCGCCGTGAGGCATTTGACCTGGGGTTTCGTCGCTTCAGGCTATCTCTTCTTCTTCTGATCTGATGGTATGCGTGAAAAAAGATCATTTTCTTTTTTTTTTTTTTGCCAAAACGACGTCGTTTTAATCGGACGAAATTGTGAACAGTAAAATCAAAAGTGGCTCTTTTATTTGTTAGTGATTATTTCAAAACTTATTTTTAACCATACATTTTTCAATAAAATAATATTTTTTTATCACATCAATAACTCTTCATTACTTTTTTAATCACATATTTCCCATCATATCACTATTTAAAATATATTTCTTTCTCAATAATATCCATCAATGATCAAACACACTAATTTCTTCGGATTTTGATAACTTCACAAAAGTGAAATGTATTAAACGGCTCCGTTCAGTTTGGCCATTGTCGTGCAAATTCATGACGTGATTTTCAATCCTAAAATGTTACCAATAAATAAGGTATGAAAGTAAATATTAATGGATAAATTTAGAAAATTAGATTTTATTTATTTTTATTCTTATCTATTCAAGTAAATTTACATAAAGGTTAAAAATATAATATATAAACTTTTCAAAAAGCAAATAGATATATAAGACGGGTAATTATATTAACATCATAATTTTTACTTTTTGTACCATATTTTAATTGCATTTCAGGTTCTCAAACACTTATGTCTCAAACGATTTCTCGTGTCATTCTTATGTTTAGTTAACATGTTTTTTTATTTGATAATACTTTTATATCCAAAAGTCCATTGAAATGAAGTAAAACAACTTATTTGTCCATCATATTTATATAAAAAATTATAAACAAAAAGTGCGAACAAAATTTATTTTTTCCTCTGCAAAATTTTTTTTTTTGAAATAAATCATCATCAAAGACGACATACTAATTAATGAAAGGTTAAAAATAAGAATTCGTTTGAAAAAAATTAAGGAAATAATTGCCACGATGAACAAAGACTAAAGAGTTCAACTGTAATTAAAATGTGATGTATCAAATGAAAAGTCTGATGACTATATAATCCCAAAAATAAATTAGAAGCAAGAAAACAAAATAGCTTCGTTTTGACACTTGTTTAATTAGATTTTCTCCTTGTTATTGTCATATTGTGTGTGTCGATTTTGTGAATGATGTTATTATTGTTATTCAAGAAGTATATGTGTTCTTGATGTATTGGTAGCTTTTAGAGTTTTATCTCTGGAGAAGAAAGACTATGTATTTCATTATTTTTATAGTGGAAGGCTTCAACTGGACTAGGTCTCGGAGTTTTTCCCTGGTTCAATCTGAACAAATAGAATGTAAAATTAATTAGTGGGACCCTTTGATTTATATTAGTTCTGCACTAAGTTTGAGTCGTGAATAAGAGTTGGATTAACTGCAAAGAAATCAAAACAATACAAACATCTTATTTATGATTAAAGCGAACTTCCAGCAGTAGTACACTCTGCTGACTTATTAAGTAGAAACATATATAATGTTGATACCACCAATGGTGACGTCTCCAGCTCGTGGCACCAAACTCACTAAGATTGAATCATCACCTTCTACATCCAAATCCTCCAACAGTTCAGTTAATCCCAGCCTAATTGACGTCTTTATCTTTTTAGGTCCTTTATGACTATGGGGTACTTGTGCAAAGGTTCCAGCGTACTCCGACTTGTCCAATTCATCGATCTTGTCATCTTCATCGTTGACAAAAACATCGAACTTTACGAATTTAGCCGTGTCCACTTCTATCCCTTGAATTACCAGTAATTCCTCTTCTGTTTCCTTGTCCTTTTGTTTCCTCGATTTCTTTGGCCGTGGGACGAGGACTTTCAAGACTTTGTCTAAGGCCACCGGGAACTTAATTTCGGCTATCGATGGAGCACCAGAAGTGGTTGCCACTTTGGATTTTTGTACACGAGCTTGAGGTCTGGACTTGAGCCATGGAATGTCCACTTCTTGATAAACATATCCCATTTTTTCATTGGACAATGTGTCAGAAACTTTAACACGTACTAATCGTGCGTTCTCATCGTAGAACACGAAACTAGCATTCAACCAATCCTTATCGTTGAAATCCTTAGGTTTCGAGCCTCTTTGGTCTCGCCATATTTTCCACATTCTGTCAACGTTTGAGTGGTGGCAATAGAACAATGGATCGCGACCGGCAGAGTAAAAGTTGCCTAAGTTCTCTGAACGTTTCTCCCTCGGGTCTCCAACATACAAATGGATGGCAGTGTGCGAACCGCGCTCTGATGCACCTGCCCCTGGGCTGACCGCGTCTCCTGCACGATAAGGTTTTCCCATAAAATCCTCGATCAACTTAACATTACGAACCATTTCGCTATACATTATGTTGAGATTGTTGGCCACTGTTGTCGAAGGACTCTCCCCGTCGTCCTTGCCTTTGTACCACCCAAGATCAGCTATACTCGTGAGATGATTTTGGTTACGTTTTGTGTCAAATAGACACGAATTTGTGTCGAGAAACATGGGTGGAATAGTCATTCCCTTTGGACTATCCCAATTCCAAAATGGCAAACCAAAAGTTGGGTCCCCAATCAAACTTCCCAAAATTCTTTCATAGAAATACAAGTACCATCTATGGAAAGGAAAAAAGAGCCAACAATTGTGAACTTGAATGTCCAAATCTTGGAACCCTACTTGGTCATATGCGCCATTGCAATAAGCACAGTGAATATTGGCTTGTTGCATGAAACTACGTGGATCGTGGTGCTTAAGTGACTTCATGAGTTGAATAGCTTTGTTATACTTGGCTATGTATTCCTTAGTGGCCAAATGTGCAGCCGGTCTGAACCGCATCACAGTCGGTTTAGGAAGCTGGTAATCTACAGCCTGTTTTACAGAGAGACAACAATTGACGTCCAGTTTTTCCTTCGTAGCTAAATCCGTCGGGGCCTGACATTTACTAAGATCAGGCGGTTGTATCGGGTCGGCGAGTACCGGTTGATTTGACGTTAAAGTTGAACCGTATATGCCTCCCAAGCCAAGAAGCATATTTCTCCTATCAAATTTCCCTTGAGAGTTTGGTGCATTTTGGCCATCATTTCTTGCATTGCACGACACTTGAAAACCCGTAGATGACTTAGCAGTGGATGGCTTGCCGGAGAAAGAAGGAAAAGAGGAGGTGGCGGTGGCAACGACTGTCCATGAAAATGAGAGAGACGACATAGCTATGTGTTTTTGGTTTGAGATTTTTGTATGGTGCAATGCACGAAGGCAAGTGTCTTTATATTAGTATAGATTCAATGCTGTGACTGTACCACAGTTTCTTATCACTTCGTGCAATTATGGATGAGTGGGGAACAATTCTCCACATAAAAAACGTGTAATTTACTAATTTCTATGAATACCATTAAAAAAAAAAAAAAACAACTGCACTGGCGTATGGAAGCAGAATGGCCAGAACACAGCCGGGGGTGGTGTTTTTTTTTTTTTTCCCCAATATTTTACTCAAGCCCCACACCATGTGAGTTTTCTGGCCAATTTCCGTGGACAATAATTCTGTACAAAAAAAAATCTAGTTGTCAAGGAATTAAATTAAATTCAATATCATGGTTAAGCACCGGCGAATCCAAGATCAGAGGATAGGTGAGCATCAGAGCATGGACGGCCGTTCAATATAAGGGAATTTTTTTTGACAAATCTAACACCCGTTGATGTTCGTTGGGTGCTTTTATTGAATTCCATTTCTTACCTATATCAGATATTTTTTTTATGCAATTCACTTGAGCATCGAAGATGCTCCTATCTTTCTTTCAATGTTAGAATAATATTCCAATAATAAAATATCTTCCATATAGAATGACTATGCTTTATTTTATAATTGAATAATTTTTATATTTAATAAATATCATTTTTTTTATTTTAAAAGTGAATCCATTATCTTAAAAGAATATTTGATAATATTACGTATTGTTATAGAATTTACAATAATAATAATATTATAATTAATGTCTATTTTAGTAATTGCACCTGCACAACAATTAATAAGATTTGTATATCAAATGCTGAAATTCTCGTGTGATACATTCGAGTAATGATATTTATAGTCAACGACTACAAAAGTTATCCTATATGACAGCTTGTTATTTGAGGTATTAATTTTCTGTAACTCTGTTGCCTCAAATAACAAACTAACGTCTCAGATAACAAGAGCCACATAGGATGATTGCCACGGTCACTGGCATTGCTCAAAACATTAAGCAATTATGTAATAAAATTAACCAAACATTAAGAGTACGCTCTCTAAGTTCGACAGTTCTCATTTAGAAAAGTGTCTCAATCCTTTAAATCAAGGAGATGAAGCACAACAGGTTCATTAATATAAAATTTTTCATCCTGCTTAAGCAAAAGCAGCACATGATATAATCACCCCCACATTCAACAGAAAATATGAATTCCTTGCTGATGCATTAGATTGCATGGAGATGTACATTTTGAAAAACAGAAAAAATGCATTTGCATCTCCATCAATATGCTTAAAGCATGAATTTGAACTAGATGAAAAAGTAGATTTGAATGATCCTTGGTCGACAAGTGAGTTCCTTCACAAAAGAAAATCCAGCTATCGAGTCGAGAATATGTACATTACTCTTGTACTTGGCTAAGACTGCGAGTACCCTGTATCCTTGTCCTTTAGCTTTAACAATACAAATTTTGGTGGCCAAGCTTTGCCTGAAATGGAATCCAAAACCCAAATACAATTTCAAATCTGCATATTCTCACATCAAATAAGAGCCCCAAATCCTTTGATATTAAGCAAATAATTCTCATCGTGAATGTCACTGTAAGTAATTTCAAGACGTACGATCAATTAAATCCAGACCAAAAGCACTTGGTATAAAGCTAGAAATTATGCACCACAACTGATGTATAAGAGGGTACCTGAAAGGTTGGAAATCAAATCGCCAAAACCTTCAGCATTTTCACCTTTTTCCCCAGTGTACATTTATATTCAAGGAAAAAACAACTTTTCTCGTGTTGTCCTTGAATTTATGAGCGGGAAATCAACGTGCAGTGGGGTGTAAATTGGTAAGAAATTACTCTATAACTTAGCTAGTTCCATGCAACACCTGGTGCACTTGTCCTGGCTCGAGCCTCAGCCAGTGAAACAGCCATGGCTAGCATCATCTGCTCCTCAAAACTCTCTGGAACGATGGTTCCAGCAACAGGTTGGAAGCTAAACTCACCCTCATCTTGTTGGGGTACTGCAGCAGAAACTGAATGGCTGGTTACCTCCGATCTATGATTGACCCATTCCCCAGAATCCCTGGGCATTGCCAACTGACTACCAGGTGATGCAACGATGGCACTTTCTGCAGGAAAGAAATTTTCAGGTTCTTGTTCCTGGATGGAAAAACTGCTACAGCGAGGCATGTTGTATGTAGACATGTGACCGCCATAATTACTGGAGGACTCTCCACCCGCTTGATGATGCTCGGCTAGGGTCGCTATTGCGCATGCAAGACCTCCAGCAGGAGCTATCAATGCTGAGACACTACGATCTTCTCCAGCGTATTCTTCTGATGCAGCTGCTTGACTATAGGGCAGATTTTGATGCCCACCACTCTCCTATCATCATTAAACGTGCACCAAAAAAAGTACACGTCATCCTTAAGTCAACAAGAAGTCAGAGTACAAAATAGAAGGTCAAACTTGGAAACATTACTAAAGAAACTGAGAATAATACCATATAGTAAGATATATGCACAAGCTCTAGAATTGTTCGGGACTGTATTCAAGACATTAGCACCTCATAGGGTTCCAATTTCAGGACAAATACAAAAGTGTTCTGATTTTAAAGCTTCCAGATGTAAAGTTTATACTGCTTAGAACTAATTAGAACATTTTACAATGTGTTTAGCAACATCAAGATTGACAAAACCAAATATAGTCTTTCAAGCAAAGCCTGTGAACTTTAAGAGTCTAACCATGAATATCAAATGCTTGATTTTGCAATAAAGTACCTGAATAGACAGCCAAATGGCTTCCATAACCATTATGTCCTCAAGATCCCGGTCAAACTCGTCTTCCCTGAATTAGAAGAAAGAATAAGGGCAATAAAGAAAGGACATGACACCCAAGTTTACTATAAAAATCTCAGGAGTAGCAATTTTTAATCCAGTTGTCAACATAGCTTTCTAATCTTCTTTTTTTTGAAAGGCAATCAAATATTATATTAATCAATGCATAATACACATAAAGTGTATTATCAATTTAAATCAAAAAGTAACAACATGAAGTTAGGCAGCCTGTCTATACGCCTATTAGCCGCAACATTAAACCAAGTATACAATGTCAAATAAAACAATTTCATAATCTGCTCTATTGTCCGTGTTTGATCTTGAAAACAGCGACTGTTTCTTTCTCTCCACACGCATCAAACGATGCATCCCGGAATAAGGTTCCATACAATCTTGATATCCTTATCTCGAAACTTTCTCTTCCATGCTTTCAACATGTCCTCCATACGCCTCGGTAATACCCAATTCGTGTTGTGACACCAGAATATCATTCCATAGTAAACGAGCAACATCACAATGAAGGAACAAGTAATCAATTGTCTCCCCATCCCTCTTACACATATAACACCACTCTGTAACATAAAAATCCCTTGCACGAAGGTTATCCACCGTTAACACATGTCCTCTGACCACCATCCATAGTAAAAATGTCACACATAGGGGTAGTTTACATTTCCAAACCATTTTCCAGGGGAATGAACTCTCAACAAGACCCAATAAGGATCTAAAATAAGTGCAATCTGAAAAAATACCATCTCGTGTCAACCTCCACCTGCTATAATGATGAAGGCAAAATAATAATTCCATTTAACTTCGGGTTTGTTCGTTTTTGGCAAATTGCTAGTCTAATTCGATTGGAAATAGGCCAATAATCACAACATAGGGCCTTTGGCCCTGATGCACATCAAATTTTGGGCAAATTTCGTCGTTTAGACTCTCAATTAAGCGTTTTTTGCGTTTATAGTAATTTTTGTTTTGGTAATATCTCATTCGATAAAATTCAGATTCGAATTCCGTTTGTTGGAGGACGATCCCGAATCTTATGAGTTTCCATTTAAGTTGCTATCTCGAATTTATTCATTTATGGAAAAAAATCGTTTTTTTAATTTTTTATTATTTATTTTCCGAATTTTGTTAGAGTTTTACTATTTAAAGTATTGTAAGCCATTTGAGGCCACATTTTTTAATTGAATAAAAATTCTTGTGAGTTTTTCTCATATTTGTGAGGTTGTTTATCTTTCCTATAATCTTCCGCTACCTTAGTTGATATCAGAGCCGAAGTCATTCCTTCACCATGCCACCCGGAGACGTCCAGAAGCCCGTGAAGCCCCGGTAGAAGAGGTACATAGACGTGATGACATCGCACAGCTGCGTCAACAAGTGGAGTCAGTTGACAGTGAGCGGGAGGTCACTCGTAGGGTTCAGCCATTGCTAGAGGAGCTTCCAGATGGATTGCCGCCAGAGCTTCCGTTTCGTGGTGATAATTCTGATGATGATAAGGTTTCTTCTAGGGCTGGACATGGTCCAGTTCGGTTCGGTTCGGTTCTGGAGAGAACCGAACCAACCCAAAATTTTTAGATATTTAATAAATGGAACAGTCAGGTCCAAATATAATTATGGAACCATTCGGGTTCGGTTCCGTTCCGTTCCGTTCAGTTCTGTTCGGTTCCGTGCTATAATTAAATTTTTTAACATTTACAACACTACATAAATATAACTAATAACATGTCCATTCGTAACTACTACAAATTAACGTAGCACAATTTAAAACCATGTAAATAACAAGTTGTCCAATAAGATTAATTCAATATATACAAATACCAAAAATTAAATTTACCTAATTAATTTGCTAATTTGTTTAGAAAAAATTAAAAAAATTAATTAATTCAATACAAAAAATTAAAAAATTATTTAGATTCGGTTCTTGGCCTAGAACCGAGAACCGAACCGAACCCATCGGTTCTCGATTCATATACCCGTTCGGGTATTTAATTTCTGAAGAACAGTTCGGTTCGATTCGGTTCGATTCGGTTCGGTTCGGTTCGGTTCGGTCCAGCCCTTGTTTCTTCCCCGTCAAATTCGAGGGCGAATTTTTTTCAACCTGAGGAGAATGATGAAGGCAAAATAATAATTTAATTTAACTCCGAGTTTGTCCATTTTTTGCAAATTGCTAGTCTAATTCGATTGGAAATAGGCCAATGATCACAACTTAGGGCCTTTGGCCCCGATGTACATCAAATTTTGGGTAAATTCCGTCGTTTAGACCCTCAATTAAGCGTTTTTTTGTTTATGGTAATTTTTGTTTTGGTAATATCTCATTCAATAAAATTCGGATTCGAATTCCGTTTGTTGGAGGACGATCCTGAATCTTAAGAGTTTTCATTTAAGTTGTTATCTCGAATTTTTCCATTTATGAAAAAAAATCGTTTTTTTATTTTTTATTATTTATTTTCCGAATTTTGTTAGGGTTTTACTATTTAAAGCATTGTAAGCCCTTTGAGGCCACAGTTTTGAATTGAATAAAAATTCTCGTGAGTTTTTCTCATTTTTGTGAGGTTGTTTATCTTTTTATAATCTTCCGCTACGTCATATAATCACTCTCTCCGGCCCTAATATGTACCTCATATAAAGATGTCAAAAACAATGCATAATTATCCAACTCCCAGTCCTGCAAACCTAGGACAAAAGCAATATTCCAATTGGAGCTCCCATTATGAATGTCTAATACATCATTCACGATGGCATACGGCTACAACGCAATACGATGCAAAGAAGGAAATCCCACCTTAAGCGGTTGATCTCCACACCAATAATCATCCCAGAAGCTGATGGTATTTCCATTCCCCACAACAAAGGTCAATACATCCCGAAAGTCGCTCCACCCTCGCCTGATATACTGCTACAAACTCACCCCATAAGAACCACGTCTCTCACCTAAGCATCATCCCCCCTCCATAACACCATATTTTGCCCATATAATATTTCTCCAAAAGCTCACCCTCTTCACTCCGAATCGCCACAACCACTTACCCAACAAGGCCTTGTAACTTTCTAAAACACATTTCCTTTCTATTCCACCGAATGAAATTTCTATTTGAGAAAATCTGGAAACCATTTAAAATTCAAGCAAGCACCAGAAGCTCAATCGATTAAAGTAAAAGATACCGAAATTTATTTAATATAGCGTGTCCGACACACGCCCGTGTCGATGCATCATGGATTATAGGACTACGAAATAGTCATACCATTTCAAACCAGCTCTCAATTACTATCCTTTTCTCCTCCAAGTGAGTTGTATCAAATCACTTTTTTCTATTTCAAAATTGCCTAAAAATATTCAATTATATAAGATTAATACTACAATTAAATTCAATTTCAATATGATCTTCCACTATTTGGTTTCACAATTTTATAGTTACTTCTCCTTTATACATCTATTTAATTTTTGTTAGATATATTGTTCAGCATAAATATGTACAAATAGCAATGTTTTATATTCTCTCACTTGTTAACATCATCATCAAGAGTATCTGGATACAAAATCAATTTAAGACATACAATGGAATGCATAAACAATACAAGAGATTTGTAGTAAAACAAAATTGTAAGGACAACGGTAGAGTTTATTGGACAGTCCTGAATGTCTCTTTGGCCCTCTTTCTTGCTTCATTTTTTCTTCTATACTTGAGGATTGAATCTATTTTCTGCCAGCTTCTATGTCCAACCAAGAAACATATTGACAAAACTATATAAATACTTCCATCTTAATTTGATCTCTACCTGATTTAATACAAGTGGCATGCCCACTTCCATTACTTTCTCATTGAAAACAATCTCCTTAATCTGCTATTACATATGGTTTTGTGGTTTTGCTATTTTCCTTATATTTCTAGTTTGATTTCCCATTCTTGATTCTACACATGCATTTGGCTAGTAAATTAATGTCCACTAGTTACCATTTTGGTTCCCTTAAGGTCCACACGTAATTTGAGGTAGAATATGAAACTGGTGCTCTTTATTTCTTGATGATATAGATAAGCACCTTCAGGCATGTTGTCTGGAATTACTTATAACATAGTATCATTATCTACTTTTGAAGTTAACTTATCTGCTCCCAACAAACGTTTTCTGTTAATTGAATGGTCCCTGAAACCTTGTCACTAGATGTTTTTTGGCTCTGGACGACCTTGTATAGCCCAGGAATTACTAGATTTAATCTATCATAATTCCATTCGCCAGTGGCCAAGTGGCCACATATACACAGACTTTAACTGTCATCATAAACTCATAAACCAACTTAAAACCATCATGCTAAACTCAACACACCAGTAATATGGTCATTTAGTTCAAGGTTCAAGAGGAAGGAGAGGAACCACTATCTAATGGAAATTTTTTAGAACTATGTTCACCCATCTATTCCTTCCACTAAAATGACGAACTCAAAAGACAATTCCTAATTGACATTTTGGTCCTTTTAACCAACTCTTGAAAAGACATATGAAGACTTGCCACTCCACTGTGGAGAGACATATCGAGAAAAAGATCCATGTCATGCAACAAACCAAAATCTACATTCTTTCATATTTTTCAAACGAGCAATCTCTAAACCCAAGAATGCAGAGGAAAGGTTGTATATGAATTTAAGTTTTAGATCTACCTAATCAAGTAAAAGGACAAGACAATGGAGGTTGGACAAGAACCTAAAGACATATAGTAAAATTCCTCACAGTTACAGCCATTTCATGGCAGGACCAGACCACTGCAGGGAGCCAGGGACTCATTGATGCTCGTCTGTATTTTGTTTTCGTCTAAGAATTGATTTATGCATGCTTATGCTTACTTGAACACCAAAATTGATGTAGCATTCGGGCTAATGAACTATAAGAACTAGTTCCCCACATTACCCAAGAAGGAAACGAAGATGGTGATGGCTTTAGGCTATTTTAAAAGTACCAACACATTTATTGTTCTGTCTTGTGAAGCATCTCCATGAGGTTGATGGAATTAAATTGCAAATGTGTAGGTGTTAGGATTAACCAACCTCTAGACAGGAATGCGCCACATCCTAAAGAAAGCTCCTAACTTTCCCTCAAGTTAACTTCATTAATAAGGAACTATAGAATACGAAGTAGATATCCACTATAGGAAGTTAAATTAAACATAAAAAAAAAAAACCATGGCTGCTGGCATAGAGTTAGCCGATGTTTATTCCCCAAATATAGTTATTGCTTCTTTTCCAGGAAAATAAGTTCACGGCCTGTGGGTCATCTACCTCTACGAGGCATCAATATCGTATTCGTCTAGAAGAAAAAAATTGTCACTATGGTCAACAGAATGATAGTCCGTTTAGCTACCAGAATTTTCAGGGGAAAAAGAGAATTTTAACACACTATTATTAATATATCAGTCTTCAGGACTTAGATTTACCCCAGAATACCAATGAGCTTTCTAACAATGAATTACAAAATTTCCATGAGAACCCAAGATACTTAGATTGGTATAGACCGACATCCAAAAGATACTTTTTCTTATTATATAAAATTATTAATAACTAATAATATAGGAAGATACATTTTCTTCAAATTAAATTTTCCTTGAGATAGTTATCGTGTGAAAAAAACAGCCACTTGTTGGCAGCCACATCTTTCTAGACTGTCTGGCCCATGCACAACATTGAATTGTATAGAATCAAAACAGTAAAGGATATTAAACAATAAGTTGACTACAAAAAATGTAAAATACCTATTTTACCTGGGATGTGAAGGTGGACCTATTGCTGAAGAAGCACAGGGCTCCTGAGAGGTAACAACTTCCTCACCTTCTACCACAGAGGAGAAAGACGGCGCTGCAATAGAAAGAAAAATAAGTGATAAAGTGAATGGTCGAAAACACAGCAAGCAAAATTACAGGTGTTAACTTGGCCTCGTGTCGTATACCTGCTGTTGGGCAATAGTAAACCTCACTTGGTCCTCTAATACTGCTTGAAGAACTAATTTCTCTCTGATTCAGTATTCGCTCCTCTTCATCATGGAGTTCTTTCTGCCTCATCCTTATTTTTGCTTCTATAACTCGTTGTTCTTCCTGCAGATGTCAATGATGAGGACAAAGTTCAATTTATTTGTCAGAACACCGTCTGAGATATCTTAAAGAAGAAAAAGATAAAAAAATAATAATCGGATAAATCAATAATACAATTTGCTCCAAGCCTTTCTCCTCCTTTGTCTTAACACCTCGATACTCCACAGCATAATTTGAGGTTTTACAGAAAGGACATCTATTAGTGTTAAGGTAAGCATAAAAAATTGAAACCCTTAAACAGAAGTAACAACCAAAATAGACTGGAGCATGTGATGATGAGCAAGTGCACACACACATATTCACACAAAATCATTTTGATCTAAGAAACATAAATGTGTAGACAAATCAAATTGTACAAAATCAAGGATACTGCGTAGGCCGAGTGGAATTAGGGGTTTTCATCTGCAAAAAACACTCTAGAACATAGAGAACCAATGTGTTCAAGGATTTTATTGTTTAGAATTCTACAAAGATTATAGATGTCATTAAGAATGAGAGAGTGAAAATCATACCTGTACAAATGCCTTTCATGCAACATATCGACCGATTAACGCTTGGATAGTACTGGGAACATGCAACATAAAAAGAAAATATTGAGAGAAGGGTACATTTTGGTGGGAAATATTATAGGACTCATGCTTCGAGCTCTCATGGATCAAGAATACAAACTTGCTTTATTGATTCTAACACCACCAATTATCTTTGTCCTAGTCCAAGAGAGTAGATAAGAGCCAAGCCACAATTTGGCATAACCGAAATTCAAACAAATATAGGTCACTCAATGTTCCGCTCTCAATTGTGAACAAATTATAAAGAACACATTTCCATTCCAGATTGTCATTTAGCATAATTTGCAGGCTAAACTAACTTTTAAATTAACAGTTCAAGTATATCCTCTATCCAACTCTTTAGCTATTTTGCCAAGGAAACTTCCTTTCTCGTATCTTAATTACTTGGGGACAACATATCAAATCTCCATTAAGATAATTTGAAAAAGGTGAATACATAAACAAGCAAATTAGAAAAATACTCATGAACCAAATTTACTTGAAACAACCATGAAAATTCAATGATAGCATAAACAACCAAAGAACAAAAAATGATGGAAAATCTTGAGAAACGGACGAAGAGGCTTCAAGACAATCCCCCAAAATCGCAGTGAAAATACTCTTGAACCAAATTTATTTTTAAACGACCAAGAATGTCCTATGACAGTATAAACAACAAAAAAACAAGAAATAGACCAAAGAAGCAAATGTGATATTCCTTAAATCACAGAAAATATACTCATAAAGACTTTTAAACAACCAAGAAAATCCACGATAGCATAAAACAATCAAAAAGCAAGAAATGAAGAGAAAGAGACCAAGAAGCAAATGGGGCATTCCTCAAGATCACAGCCACATTCATCATCACCAGGGCAACAAGGTGCCAGCTTTGAGTCAAGAATGAGTTTTCTAAGCTTCTTGTGGTCCACATCTTTATGTTGGTACAATCCCTGAGGCTTAGTGTACTTCTCGTCCACCACTTGCTTCCTCCTCCCCAATTTATTCCCCATATTTAAGAAACAAACTCCAATTTTCAGTTTCTTTTCTTTCTTAAGGGAAATTATACTTTTTCACACTATTTGCAAGATCTCACTTAATAGCAACACGCCTGTCACTGTCCCAGAACAAGAAAGTCTTAAATTTGCAATAAGCACAGATGGAAATCTCCTGCAAAACAAAGAAATTAAGACAAAAACCATTACTTTCGGTAAAAGTAATAGAGACCCACTAAAATTCCTCAAGAAAAAAATATACCCCATCAAAAGAAATTGAATTAATACTCGAGGAAGCTGAACCTTGAAATGAAATCTTGGGGGAAAAGAAAAGAAACCGTTTTTTTACATGTATGTATGTATATGTGTGTGCGTTACAAATAGAGAGGACGGAGAGATGCACAGCATGGAAGAGGAAACAAGATCAGAACTTTCTCCATGTTGATAACTGTGAATTTTTGGATATACATATATAGCGTACTGTTTGTACGTGTATGTATTTATTTATTTATTTGGCGTTCTTCAAGAAATATATATAACGAAACAGAAAATGATGTGATAATTCATTTAACCTGTTTTTTTTTTTTTTTTTGGATCCTGAATAAATTAATATTTTAAAATCGATCCAAATATCAATTAAAAACAATTAACTGATCGAAAGTAGAATAAGTCGAACAATTAAATATTTTCGAACTAATGTCTAGTTTTTCGGTCAAATTGATCCATGGAATCCCATTAATAAGAAATTGTCATGAAAATAAAAAAATAATAATAATTAACGCGAAAATAATTTAGAAAAAGCAATTTTAATAAGACAATGACGAAGATTGGATGTACAGTGCTAGAGCCTGAAGGAATCTGATTTATGTTTGTAACGCTCAAATATTATATTTTATTATAATTTAAGTACTATTTGTCTTTTTCAGTTTTTAAATAAGAATATTTTTCCTTGTTTGGTAGGAAATTTTAATCTAAATCAAAGTTAACATTTAATTTTAACTACATATTTCATGTTGCAATTTTCTAACCACACATTTTATCAATTTTTAAGAAAATGTACTAAAAATTTGATTTTAATCTCCACCAAACAGGGATTTAGTAATTTTCTGAATTGAGGTTACTTTATACACAATCATATGAATTTCTTTGATTTAAATCCATTCGATGCATGGTATCCTAGTTGATTGATGTCCTTATTTTTGTTCGTTTTATTGAGATTAAGTTGGTGTTCCGTATCCTAAGACTAATTGAAATCATAATCCTAACTCGAAAAAAGAGGGAATTATGGAAAACGATTGGACTAAACACAAAGAAGGCTTAGACACCATGGGACATTGACTCAAAAGGCGAGTCTTGGAGTTACCGACTTACCGTTTCACTAGTTGTGGTATTCATTGGCTTTTAAGGAGTGAAATATTATCGAGCACCCTTCAATGTTTCAGATATTATTCACGGTTCTACTTTTTTCCTAGCAACTGGCTTTTCATGGTTACGAATATGAGTTCAATATTTCCGTTGGAAGGGAATATGGATACCCAAATTTTAAAAGTTTTAAGAATGAGTGCAATAGATAGTGACAAGTAGTTGAACCCGACCGGTGGAATTTACTCTATTTCCCAACAAAAGGTGGTGTTTTGGTCCACCATCCAACCACTCAGTTAGAGAGGGTGAAACAGGTTTGTACTTACGAAGTGCCATGATCTCAGACTGCACCACTACAAAATCTAACTTCAATTTCTTTATTTGTAAAGTGTTCTCACTGCTATTAAAGTATGTAATGTAGCAGTCGCTATAGTTGTTGGAATCATACACTTTCTTGTTCAAATCTTCATCTAATGTTAAATTAATTATGGTAGTAAATTTCATAACCGTTGTACCAATTTCTTTGAGATGTATCATTTTATACATAGAGCATGTGTTGCTTAAGCATGGTCCGTATCCCTGGTGTGTACCAAATGCCTCATTAAGTTTCAGATAGTTAGGCCTAAAACCCTTATCTTGAACAGGATGTCTTTTGCCAAAAAAAAAAAAAAAAAATTTATTGTTTTCAATTGATTTGAGGCACCATCTTTCCCTGGAAATAAGTAATTATTTTCATTGGAGAGAGACCAATCTTAGAACAGGATTGCATCAAACTCGATCGAGAAAGTGCGCGGAGGTACTCCATTTGGATACAATTTATAAATTGATTTCATGGGATCCAAACTATTTCTCTTCGATTCATATTTCGTAGAACCCACTCTGCGATTGTTGTGTGGGTGAATTGTCGTCACAAAAACACACACAAACCTCAAACCAAACAATTAATGGAGCATTGAGACAGAACGAAAAATATGTATAATGGGAAAAACAAGTAAATAAATATATAGACAGGGTTTGATTATTCTGCACAGAGCCTGAAAAGTTCATCTAATGGCGGCAACTCCTTAAGCATCCTATCAAAATCTTTAAAAGACATTCCGCGAGAAAAAACTGGAGGAGCAACGGTGGACGTTTCACTCCTCGGCGGCTGTTTGGCTGCGGAAGATGAATCCGCCGCCACCACTGAATCTTTTCCGGTGAGTCTCTGAACAACAGATTTGAAGCTCATGGCATCAGTTTCCACGTATTGGGTGTTGATTATCACCACCTTCACGGGCTGTCCATTGAATCTAGACATATTACGAATAAGCTCAAATTCTCAGAATGTTTGAAAAATCACGGCGGAGGAGTCTTAATTGCGGCGATAGATCACGGTGGAAGTTGCTTGACAACGGTGGCTTCTGGTGGGTGTTTTGACTATTTAATTGAACACTAAGGACTATTTATAATAAGCCCGTGGGTAGTTTGTCCTGCTACGATCGTACGGTCATTAACTGGATGATATAAGTTGACGATTGTGATCCAAGCAGTCTAGAAGGACCAGATCCAGTCAAGGCACGCAATTGGGAAAAAACCTTGCTCCTCTCATGTTCATTTTGATATTTGCTTGAGGAAAAAGAAAAAAATAAAATTGTGTATTTTTTTGAAATAAATTGAATTGCGTCTTTTATACCTACCATAATTCATAAAAATGATATTGAATATACGCACATGCAAGATTCTACTCGTGTTCGTATAAGCAAAAAATCTTGCGATGCTAGATTTCAAACGTAACATGTTAATAAATTGTGTTTTGATTTTTCAATTTCATACGTAAATCTATTCTGAAAGAAGTCAATTTTTGAACAACCTTCATTTTATGCCACCATAGGTCCCAAACATTTCAGAAATATGCAGCAGAGGTCCATCCGGACGGTTTCCGTCCATTTTGCCATTAGTCAACCTGGAAAAGATCGAGGCGGGAGAGGTCTGGCGAGGCGATAGAGGAGATTATGAAAACGGAAGAAACGGAAATGTTGGCGTGGCTGGTGTGTTTGAAGCTTAATATATCCCATTGTTCATTGAAGTATAGGCGTTGATCGAAGTATCTGGGACAACTACTGGGGAAAATTGCTTGATTGAAGTATTTGAGATTTTAGTGTTGGGGAAGGGTGTGAGTGGGGCGGGTGTGGAGGGTGGGTTGTTTTTAAAGGAAAATTACTGTATGAACAAAAATGTCCCTCCTTGAAATGGTCAAAATATCTCATTTTTTTATTTTTCAGGTTGACTAACGGCAAAATGGACGGAAACCGTCCAGATAGACCCCTGCTGCATATTTTCGAAAGGTTTGGGACATGTAGCACAAAATGAAGGTTGAGATAAAATTTACAAAAATCGAAAAGGTTTGAGACCGCAGCTGTAATTTTTCCTTTGTTTCGATAATAATGTTACGCCTAGTCCCATTTGGTAAAAGTTTTTTAAAAATCATTTTTTCCAATCTCAATTTCAATCACATTCTCCCAATAATATGATTTTATACATGGATTCACAGCTTTTCCCCCTTTTTAACTACAAATTATTCAAAAAATCACTTCTCACATATCATATTCTTAAATAAAATAATACTAATGAATTTTTACTTTTAACATTTCAAAAAAAAAATATCTTAATTTAATTGAAAATAAAAAATTAGTTAAAAGTCAGGTTTACATCTTTTTTAACACAGCGAAATCATTACTTGTACGGCATTTCAATAACGGGATTCCAACTGTGTCCACACTGATTAAAATATTCACGTGTGGGTCCCTCGTAATTGATGATCACACTGTCAAAGACAATTGAATGACGACACACTTTATATGAATTGAAAATTAGACCAATTATTGTGAAGCAAAGTCAACAAGTATTAAACAAAAGTTGAATTTAAATTTCTTTATTAATTTCTTCACACCTTTTTTCTTGAATTTATTAATGCAACGCTCCAAGAGGAATTTTATTACGCGGGGACGGGGTGTTATGTGTGGAGTTAGTCTTATTGTTTCGACGAAAAAAGGGATAGAACGAAGGTTCTAAAACACACCAGACATGATGAGGCGTCAAGATCGAATTTAGAGGGTGTTTGGTAGAGATTAAAATTGAACATATAGTCGTTATTGTTGATTTTTATTAGACGGGTGGGACCCAATAACGACCATATTTTCAATTTTAATTGAATTTTAAGTCATACCAAACAGACTCTTAAGCTTATGAATTTAGGTATAATACGACGTTTTTCTTTGTTAATATTATTTTAATTATTATAGTCCAATAAATAAATAAAATAACTCGTTCATTGAAAATTTATAGAAGCTTTACACATTTTTCCAAGTTTTCAAAAAAAAAAAAAACAAAAATCTTAAAATCATAAATATTTTAAACTAATAATATTTTGTTCTTGAACAAAATTGATTTTTGTTGCACTTATTTCACTTTCAAGTTTTAAATTTCAGTAATTGTTGAGCATTTTGTTAAGTTGGACTTTAAAATAAAGTAATCAACACTTGCAAAAAAAAGGCATGTGCCTTTTTCCACTTGGTGCACATCCCGCCTAGGCACGATGCAAGTGTTTTCTCCAAGCTCGAGCTTAGGCGGAACTTTTAGAACACTTGGTAGAACATATTGTTACATACAAAAATTATTACACTTCACCTAGATCTCAAGACAACTGCAAAAGGGTCCAATCTTGTGTGTACACTTTAATGAATGAACATCTATGCCTTGATCGTCAAGGTTGGCCTGAATAAAAAGATGTGTCATGACTTGAATGCTTGACCATAAACATAACTAGAGGTCTCGGATAGCCATGGACACGGACGAGACTCACCTCGGTGCGAGTTTTGACAAAATTAATCTTTATGTTAGTGTATCATGACTTTTTATCATGTTCGAATCATTGCTATCAAACATTCGTTCATATTATTTTACCGCACGTATTTTAACTTTTTAGATTGAGAGAAGTCAAGATTAAACGGTCAAACATATGACAAAATAAGTTATCTTAATAGATTACCAATTGGAAACGGGGAAAATATTGTTCATACGATGTTAAGAAAAAACTCCTTGGGGAACAAGAACGCTGACTCGTGTCATATTCACAGAAAGAAAATTTCTGATTGTATTATTTTGACTTCAAAACTCAATTTTTAATTTTGTTTTATTTTGTCAAGCGAGATGTGTTAAACTCGTATTGGATACTGGGTCCAACTTTTCTAAATGTTTTGCCTTTGGTTAGTCCATACCATAACGGATAAGATTCTATTTTATCATAATCGAAATCCCTATCCATTGTGCGATCGAACGGACGAATGTTTATTTTGGTATCTTAAGTGTTGCCTGTAAAGAAAATATATTTCGTAGTAGATGGGTGTCTTCTTCTTTTATGTTTTGGTCATATATTCGTAATTACCTGTCCCTTGAGTTTTTTTTTTTTTTTTGACGTACCCGTGAGTGCACACTGGATAAACTCCGCTCCATGTGCAGTAGCCCGCAAACCACACTGAAGAGATGATCATTATTTGAAAACTCTTTTTTCTGTGTACTCATTTTCAACCATAAATTCATGTAATAAAATATTCTGTACGTAAACTCAAAACTTTTTCATACTTTTAACTACATTCTCCTAAAAATCACAATTCAAAACTTCGTTTTTTTCCCAAATAATGGCCATTGAACATGGTTTAAGCTACTACGCCTTCCCTCTTCAAACACGCTATGGAGATCGTGAGAACATCTTTTGGATTCATGTAACACGAGAAAGATTTTCGACTCCTTAGCAAGATACGTGGCCATCAAAGAGAAAGAGGTCATAAAATTTCTCTACAAGATGGGAGATCCATTTAACTCAATTAATAGATAGAATGAAGTGAACAAAACTACACCGACTCTAGCTGCAAACGATTGGCCTTCGTTCTCTTAAATTGATTTGTATTGTGTGTGATATGTCGCTTAGGAAACAGATGAAGAAAACTGATTACTTCAACATTTGGTGTAAGAGGGTCAGACTTGCAGCTAGCCGAAAGACACATTCAGGAGGGCGAGGGACGGGGAAGCGAGAAAATGGGCATGCCAGAGCTGGGAAGGTAACATTTAGAAGTATTATCTGTATTCTATATCCTTAGCTTGGAGGGACTAGAAGTCCACCGGATTGAAATCTTACCCATCCAGGATTGCCTCGGCAGAATTTTTTCTAATTTTTCGCTAACATACTACTTCAGTCTTCAAACATCATACTTGCCAACTCAGTTTCATAATTCGACCTATCCTTGAAACTAAAGGCCACCAACTTAAAGTAAGACAAACATTACGCTACTGATTAATTATCAAATGGTATACCGGGAAAACTTTCCACTCACAGCCGCCAGTACAGCACCGAGTTAGCATTATATGATTAATCATAGTAAAAGTACCGAAGAAAGGAACCATCCCAGTAAAATTTGATCAGTTGAAAGTCAAGAGTTATATCAGTCGATAAAAAAGTTAAAGTTGCCAGGAAATGGGAAAAACCGAAACGGGCAATTTCACCACCCTTTTAACCAGAAGAAAGTCTCTTCCAAGAGGACTAACACCAACGCTCTTCAAGATTCAGGGCTCAAATTATCAGCTTACTGCATTCCCGGGGGTGGAACTCGTGGTCTCACGGGTGTCTTTGAAGGGCTTACCCTACAATATTATCAAACCTGTTAAAGTAAAAGGAAAGCTATCGACTTGATAAAGATCTCACAGCAACCAATAATTTGTACCTGATGTGTTGGGATCCCAAAATTTCACCACAACAATCAAGGGCGAGTATTGCACTCTCAGCCTGTGAAAAAGTAATAGTTTTCTTATTTATTTATTTATTTTCCAAGTTGCATGAGTCTAAAATAATGAAAGAAATCTAACAAATTTCAAACTTCTCCGGATCTAATCCTGTGATAAGGTGAAATCTATATTGGCATTTCCAGCATAACTTATTTATTTAGCAGAAAGCTTCTGGTATGAGACTGTAAGCTGCACTTGAAGAATCAAGCAAGAATTATCTATAATGCATCCTTCAGTCTTAATAGCTAAACATTATGTAAAAATCATCAAGTCGGGTATTTGTTCCAATAAAAGTCAACAAAAGGAAAACTGCATTTTTATTTTTATTTTAGTTTCTATTCTCAAGTCAATGTTAAATCAGTAAAAGAATTCCTAATTAATTGATGATCCCTCTACTCATGTCATGATGTCTCTTCCAATTATTTTGCATAAGTGCCAGCCTAAAAGAAATCTTATAGCCAGCACTCTCTCAACCTTCAAAAAAGGTTCCTAACAAGGTATGGAAATGGAAATG
This sequence comes from Fraxinus excelsior, assembly GCA_019097785.1. Classification (NCBI taxonomy): domain Eukaryota; kingdom Viridiplantae; phylum Streptophyta; class Magnoliopsida; order Lamiales; family Oleaceae; genus Fraxinus; species Fraxinus excelsior. The sequence goes on along the minus strand of CM032637.1, from coordinate 3,963,004 downwards.
GAAATGGAAATAACAGTCCTGTAATATCCGTGAATGAGGCGAACGGTTACAGTTAAGGGATAAAATCTCACATCGAATAAAGATGAAGACATAGACCAATTTATAAGGATTTTGACTTTAATAAGACTGACTTTTTAAGATGGAACCCCACATTTTAATATGTTATTTGAGTCCATTAAACTCTAACGAGTGATTCGATCCAATTAAGACTCAAAATAGAAGCACGCAAATTTCAAGATTAGTTTGATCAAACGAGCTACCATCTTGTGAGGGCATATTAACGGATAAAATCTCACATCGAGTAAAAATGAAAACATAGATCAGACTTGGGCTACTCCTCTTAATAAGATTGACATTTTAAGATGGAACCTCAAGTCTTAATGTTACAATTGTTACTCCTCAATGAATCTTTACATTTGGATCGACGCGACCAATAGAATTGTATCAGCTCACATAGAATCCCATACCCATGTCAATAAGGTGAATTGGCATGCAACAGGGAAACTCAGGGTGGATAAGCCCCATTTCACTCCATATGTTCTTAGACTTTGACCCATGTTTCTTCATAGTCCAGTGTTTGTTCCATATGCCAAACAAAATCACCAAGATCATGGGTTTTTGTAGTTCCAGATGTTCCAGCCACAGGATGACCAGGTATAGAGAGCTTGCCCCCCACCCCCAACCTGATCTAAAGAATGCTGGTTATAGAAAACTAATGTTATCGACTATCATCCAGTTATTATTTCTACCTGCATATATTCACAGGTGTCTAAAAATGCATAAGCAGTTATGCAGTAGTAATGTTGGTAAAAATAAGCATACCATGGAAAATTCAACAAAACCAATCCGCGTAGAATGCAAGTAATCCCCCAAGAGCCTCAGGCGGGAAACCTACAATTCAGAGATCTATTTGGTAATTAAACACTTCCAAGCCAAGAATAAGCAAATCCAACCCAATGTTTGAAATTTTAGGCACACCTGACCACATCTTGTTTCAAAGAAATTCTTAACATCAGCCTGAGAAACCTGCTCATGATAAAATCAAATGAACATATTTAAAAATCATTTATTTTCTAACTTATCCGTGAGTAAAGAACACATTCACCAGTGGATTATTCATCAGATAAAACAGCAAGTACGGATAGAGAAGCATCAGCAAAAACATTCTCATATCAAACCAGAAAATACAAGGCGTGCATACCATTTTATCAATGTTGGTACAGTAGATTGTCCTGGCACACATCTCCCGTTCGTCTTCCGACTGTTTGTAAAATTTCGGCATAGATAATGAAACGAAATTCATATAATAGAGAAATGAGATACTAAATGGGAAGAAATAACTGGAGGGAAAAAAGCATGTTAAGCAGTTATTTCAATAATATTAGCAATGCTGGAGATTTGTTCGTACCCTGGGGAGGAATGTAGGATTCACAGGAAGAATGGCAGTTTTAGAGGGCAACACCTTAACAGGAGAGAAACCTAACAGTGTCCCACAAAGGCTAAGCGACGCTCGAGCATAATCTGTTGATTTTAAGTCCCCATGGAAAAGTCAGTTTCGGATATCAGAGAAGCATTAAGCATTGATAGGAACAGAAAAGGAAAAAGAAATCTGACATACACTCGTCCGAAAATTCAACAAAAGCAAAGCGAAGACGGGAGTGTGCATCGCCGCAAATTCGACAATCAACAACCTGCCAAATAATATGAAACAGAAGGAGAAGCAAATGTCAAACATCTCATATTGGTATACATCAATTTGATATCTCAAGTGTTTCAGTTCTATTAACCAAATATCAACAGACAAATATTATTCTTGGCAAATAGAAGGAGAAAGTTGCTCATCATGTGGGTAAAAGTACCACGAATCAACAGAAAACATTAAGGACCATCTTCAGGAAAGAACAGAACATCTACTTCTTTAATGTCTACAAAGCCACCATTATATACTTAAATTACCTAAAGCGTATTCCACCCAGGTCGCAATCAATATTTCCTCAATAAAATCATAGGTCACAAAGGAGGAATAGATCCCTACATGATACTCTAGGTGTGTAACTGACCTACTGCAATTTCTACCATTATCTAGCACCTAATAAGCAAGGACACTGATACGTGACATGCTAATATGGTGGGTACAAGTTGATTAAAATAATATTGAATTTATTTTTTTATTTAAGTGAAGAGCAAATAGAACAATCTACACTTATGTGCCAAGGTGTATATAAAACGAGGAAATGAACTAAATTTCAATTAAAAAAAAATAAGAGTCCTATTAGCCACTGCCTCCTCTTCCCACGTGGATAAATCTTCAGACATCATTACAAGCCTATGTCGTCACCACATTCTTCATCATTCAAACAGACCAACCAGTACTTTTCTTTTTGCAATTGCACATTGACAAGGTCTTGTCTACTTCATCCTTAATCAATTTCGTCTCTCTTGCTTTTCATTTTTGTTCCAATTATTGATAGTTAGTCCCTCTACTTTCTTTCTTTTTTTGGGGGGGATTTTAACGTATTGGAGCTGGGTCATCAGCATGTCTACCATGTCTCTGGAACCATAAAGAAAAAGAGGACAATCGACCTGACATGTCTGTGTCCATTATGTGTAGACCACTTCTCCGTGCTTCTTAGTGTAGCACCACTAGCATGTATCATTACTGACCTTCATAAGGTAGGTCAACAATAAGTTATCTAATCAAGATTTTCAAGACAAAATCATCTAATCAAAACTAAATTATGTGAAATTGTGAATAAAGTGGATCAAACAACTGGGAAATAGTTCCCTAGATGATACTCTGTGTTTGTAAATCACCTGCAGCGATTTCTACCCCTCATGTAGCACCCCAGTTCGTAGCACTAGTGAGTTTCATAATGTATGTCAACGGAATGCCTCAGATTGGCAAAGTACTCTAATCAAGATTTCCTTTAAAATCATTTATTAAACAATTCTTACTTCTTCATTATCAACTTGCTTATCTGAATTCTCTCTAAACCCAATTGGTCAACTCATATCAAGGGAGATCAAAACTATCATCTGGAAGGGAATCAAAGATATTGGTAATAATGCTTCAAAAATATAATTTGGAACTCACAAAACTAAATTTGCAGAAAATATTTCAAATGGAAATTAAAGCCTTTCAATACAGCATTATTGTTTCTCTAATCCTAGAGGAATAGCAACCAACAACATACCAAAATGGTATCTTTTGGTCAGTCTTTATTTAAAGCTACATTCCTAGAGGTTAATTGTCACACAAACAGACAGACAGACAGACAGACATACATAGAGGGAGGGAGAGAGAGAGAGAGAGATGTAGCTCTTGCATATGTCTATTTGTTGGTAGAGAATGCAACCAAAGGTGGTATACATGGATATGGCCATAGAAACAACCTTGGAACATGGGATAGAATCGTTACACTTTATGAGAAGCATGAAAATGAATATTTATCTCAAACTCCTGACAACTGTTAGGGACTTGTAGTATCCAATAAGACTAGGGACAACCACCAGAATGAAGAAAATTTCAAGTACAAGTATTATTTGGCGAACAAGATCGAAGAAATAACTGTTGGACACTGCATACTCCTTTGGAAATTGGATATGGTCTGGCAAAGGCTATGAATTTTGAAAAATTCACATTTTCAAACTATCAGTATTTTATGGTCACAGAAAATAATCTTCAAAGCTGACATACAAGGAAATCAAGTAGTATGCATTCAGAAAGAATTATTCATATATAATATATCTGAGCACAGAACTTACTTGCCCATAGGCGCTGAATAAGGCAGCAAGCCGCTCTTCGGTGACCTTATTTGACAAGGTCAAAAATTATATCGATGTGTACTCTGAAAGATTACAATAAGTTGAGTGAAGTTTGTTGCTTTTAACTTACATTGTGATCAATGTCAGAGACATAGACTGTTCGCCTAATACTATCTTCTCTTTGAGCTCTAAAAGTTCTGACACCCATTCTCCTCCTGACCTGGTTGTGGTTATTTCTTCTCTGAGAAAACAAAAAATAAATAAATATATAAATATATAAATCTTAGAGAATGCAATAAGAAAATGCTCGTGAATGTCAACCTAATGGAATAGAATTTAATTAGAAAGTTTTCAAAACTCAGTAACTACGACATTAGAAGAACACCAGTTCAGACGAAGGCAACCAAGAAGATAAAGTCAAACAATAGTAATAACACTAGGTATTCAACCATCTGTATATTGAACATGTAATGGATTTTAGATTACAAGATTAAATTGTCTGATAAGAAAATGTTTGGATCCATTAACAATCAGATATGTGTATACACGTGCGTATATACATATCTAGTGTGCCTCGGTGTGAGAAGTAGACTGTCAATGACCAAGATGATGATCTGGATGTGAATTGTCCAAGTCGAATGAATAAAACTAATACTAACAATTAAAATGATAAACTGAAGTAAGGGACTGTCTAGCACGTTGAATGTTAAATGATCAGTTTCTGTTAAACCAAGTGCAGCAATCCATTCTTGAAAAATCAAAATGTTGAAAATCCATTAAATGATAGAATTGTGTCTCACTTCTGAGTTTTGGTCAAATTTGCCATAACTGGCCCAAGGGGTACAACTTAGATGCGAAAGTATTAATTTCATCCCGACTAATAGAATAGGCAAACAGATGGGAATCATCTTTTCACATAGATTAATCCTAAAATCATTTATCCATTACCCTGTTAGAGCTAGGAAACTCATTGCTCGATTATGACTAGTCATGTATCACAACTCCATATCCATAAATAAACTATCAACAATCATTTCTTATAGTTTTTAAGATACTTTTTTTGGATTAAATACATCTGTATGTTTTGCTCTGTCTTAAGAGAACACATTTAAGTTCCCACCTACCTACTAACAAAAAGACGATACACACAGATCGTCAAATTCCATTACCACATATAAAAGAAAAAAAAAACAGATGCAAGTCCAATATTTACCCACCAAATAACAGAGACAATCCACCATAAATTTCATGAACTAATTTTTTTTTTTTCAAGTCGTGAAATTTTATTTTGGGTAACTATAAAATCTGCTAACCAGAGAAATATGAAATGAACACTAATAATTCATTTCTATATCACACGCACAAGCCCAAACAGATGATAATAATCAATGAAAGATCAAGCATCAATACATAGTATAATCAATCAATTTAACAGTTGACATGGTAAAATTAAATGGAAAACAGATTTTATACCCTACGATTTATTGTGGAACCATCAATGCCAGAGTTTTTATTCCCTAAAAAATTGTTGGACCTCATCTCGCTGTGATAATACGAGGAAGGAAAGAATTCCTTAGCCAGAGGATTCAACTTGAGTTTCTTTAACATGTCAACAATATCCTCCATTTGCAGTTCTGATTTTGAATCTGAACCAGAGTCCTTAACAACATCCCTTTCCCCAGACTCCTTAGCATTGGAATTAGCCTTTTTATCAGTGCTGTTTTCACTGGCAGTGTCTTCTGTTGATGAAAACTCAACAGCAACATCACTAGGGTACTCCATCTCCACCACTGCAGTCTCAACAGACACTTCTGTACCAGCAGCCATGAAATCAAAAATCCCAAACAAAAGGAAAAGCCTTTTATCAAGAAAATTCAAAAATTCTGATCCAAATGTATTAAAATTCCAATCTTTTTATGTTTCTCCTCTCCAAAAAAACCCAATTTTTATATCTCTATATAAAGATCAGATAAGGGTTTTTCTCTTTTTCAGATTTAGATAATCTGATAATCTTCACATGATCTAAGCGAATTATGTGTATGTGATTATATAATATAAAGAGGGTCTATAACCACAATTCACAAATCCATCTGTGAAAAAGGAAAAAATTAATAGTGAGAGATGAAATAATGATAAATGTGAATAATTTCAAAGATGTTTTAAACAAATTCCAACAAGTGGCAGTGGTTTTTGGTGGTGGTTTATGGATGCAACAGGTGACTTTTGCCTTAGCTTTCTCTACCCTTCTTATTGATGCGGTTTAGGAAAGAGAAAAATGACGTATATGCATTAATTATTTGTATGAATATGAAAATGTTAAAATATTGGCTTTTGTTTTGTTTGTTATTTTCGATCATTCAGTGATAATGGATATGGAACTCATAACTGCCTATTTTTGTTGGGATTTGCAATCTTCAGTCAAATCTATTTCTTCATTTATTTTACAGTGTCCTATTGCTCGATTTTTTTTCAAAATTTATTTTTAACCACAAATTCTCTTATAAAATGATATTATATGTAAATCTAAATTTTTTTTAACTACATATTTCTGAAAATATTATTTCAACACATTTTCCCAAAAAAGGGGTTCAAACAAGGGCTAAAAAGTTTTAAGGCAAACTTAATAATTACTTTTAATTACATATTTTATTAATAGAATTTTCTTTTAATCCTTTAATCAAACTCAATTGTTGTTTGTTTTTTTATTTTTTCAAGTGGTTGACCGTATACTACTAGTCATATATTTGACTCCTCTAAACTTACTACCGCACTTAGCTCCCCAATTCTTCCTCGTGCGTTTTCATTTAAAATCATATTCCCTTGATTAATTGCACTTGCAAATGCATCATAGGGTACGCCATAAAATATTCTAAAAGTTGAAGGAAAAAAGGCAAGTAATGTATGAGAGAATTTAGAGAGAAATATATGACTTGTATATTATACTTTCAAGAACTATCACAATACTCTCACTTTTAATTGTTTGCTCTCTTAGGTTGGTTACAAATAAGGCCTCTTAGCCTATTTATACTCTCACCTCATTTGAATGGCCGATGTTGATTGATTCTAACCTACCTTGGATATTAATTTCAAGATTATTTTACAGTATATATACTTGGAACATTCTAGAAATTAGACTTTCTCTACATAGAACATTTGGAAATCAAGTTTTTTTATAGGACTCCAAAGAATTTCTGGAATGGTCTAGATGCCTCTTCTCATTTCTGTCAATTGTACAAGCTGTCCTATAGCATTGCTAGCTAATTTTACCTTCAATTGCGTCCATCGCACCTATCTTTTGACTCGTGGACTTGACATTGTACCGCTTAACCTTCTATCCTAGCTAGGATCTTCTCATCATATTGTCTATGACCCCTCACCTTGGGCATCCATTGGACATGCTTGGGTGCAAGTTTTGGTTGCAATTGAAAGTCTTTAAATATGTCACATGAGGAGTGTAATAATTGATACCCCAATTTCCACCATGACTGATGCCCATATTTTCATCTACACCAACGCCCTATTTCCATGCCTAGTAACCCAAAATTTATTGCAATTTTTGTTAAAAGGGAAAAAAACACTAAAGATAGTTTGTTAAGAACATTTGATGAACAACTAAACTTGTACTTAACACCAATAGGTTTGAATAGAATTACTATTAAAAAATACAGCAAGAAATTTTTTTTATAGATTTGATAAGTAGGTAGAATGTTGATTGTAGAGATGGCAATGGGGCGAGTTCGGGGTGGGGCACCCTCGCCCCGCCACTCCCCCACCCCACCCCCTGTTTATATTTTTTTATTTTTTATTTTCAGTTAACTAATTTTTTTTTTTTGTAATTTGTAATAATTTTTTTTCATTTTTCACGGGGCAGGACACCCCCACCCCACCAACCCGTTGATGTGGGTTTTTTTTCGCCCTATTCAGGACGGGCCGGGAGGAATTTTTTTGCCATCTCTAATTGATGGACTAGAAACACGTAAAGCTAAAAAAATATCATTTTTATCATTCGAGTCGATTCTAGTTTTTTCTTAGAATATAAATTGTTTAAAATCAAGAAAAATAGACAATACCAATTATCATTTTACTTATGCACAATTCAATATACCAAACATGTCATAATTACAAATTCTAATCTTCGTCGTCAAATATGAAGTTGCATGTCATAGGATTAGGAAATCAACGAAAATAATTTTTTATTATTATTATTATTATTATTATTATTATTATTATTATTATATCGCGCACAATAATATAGAATATTTTCTTTTTCTATATGCAATATTGTGTAATAAATTATTAAATAGAGACCACGCCTTGAGATTAATGTTATTTAAGTGGATCTTGAGCTATTAATATATGGCTTAGTGGGGCATGAAAAAAAAAAAAAAAAAATCCTTTGTATGAGAATATTTGAACTTAAAGCTTCACTTTCTATATTCTTTTATTGGACACTTTTTTTTTTTTTTTTTTTAATATTTGTAAAAGATTCGAAGTTAGAACCAGTGGGCCTCTGCAATTGCATCATATTCTTTGGAATATAATTGTTGAATTAAAACAGCCGTCAATTTGATTTTTGGACCGGATCTAATCTTTTCAATTACAACACGTAAGATTAGAGCCAGATTAGAGCAGTGTAAAGAAGACGGTCAATATGAGCCCGACCCGACTGGACCTTGTGGGCATTCTTTTTGTCCTGAAAAATCTAGTTGACATGCCTGTAGATATATTTAGTACGCTAGTTAAATATTATTAAGGGCATGTTTGAGCCCCATTTTTTTTATGTAGAATGCATTTTCGAATAGTTGATTGATGGAGAATAGGTGATTAAAAAATAAGAAAAAATTTTGAATTTGTGTATAATATTATTTTATTGAAGAATGTATAGTTATAAATTAAAAAAAATGTGAAATATGTATTTTGAAAAAAAATGAGGATCAAACGAGATCTAAATAAAGGTTCGGGCTGGGCACGTGGATCTTTCGATATAAAAAAAAAAGGGTCAATTGCACATCAAAACACACACGTTGGAAACATTCGTGCCAAGAAATAAAAGTTAAGGACCATATACATACTCAAGGCAAAGGTTAAGGACCAACACCATAATGAAAACCATAATTTTGCAAAACCTCATGGACCACATACTTTCAATAAGTTCATATGAATCCTTCAAGTAAAGAAAACATTGCAAGATGAAGGTTCTCCTGGCTATATATAGTTCGAAATTTGTAAGAACGAGCACGATGAAGGCAAGTTAGAAGGCCATATAGATAAATCTTCGCGCTCGTTGTGATTCAGTACTATCGGTTTAAGAAAATATAGAGAACTCGTAATTAGAAGTGAGTTTTTTCGAAACAATAGGTAGGCTAATGAAATCATGAATCTGATGATTCCTACATTAGTCTTCCATATCTGTTGCTTACATTTTGAGGCACATTTCTATAGCCTAGCAGCTGGAAGTGCATGAGGAGAGTCCCACTCGGTCACAATGTGGTTGCGAGTGATCTCCTTTAGCGTACGGCAACCACTCAATGCCATAGTCAGCTCAAATTCATCACGCAACATCTGGAGTACTTTTCTAACACCAGCTTCTCCTTCGGCAGCCAATGAGAAAACCACAGGTCGTCCAATCTGAGAACGAGACCAGTAAATGATTTCAGTTCATTATAACGTTAAATCACGAAAACCAGTCACAGATAGAACATCATGTTTGTGTTCTCTAGGTATTTAGAATTGAAAATGACTCCAAGAATATAAGCCCTATCCTCTAACCGTCTACAATGGATGTGGTTATTAGCTGAAAAGGACAGAAAATGCAATAGTACTCAAAAAAAGGTTCTAAATTCAGTTAACATATATAACTTGCTGAACAAAATTCATAAATATTTGTGCCATAAATATACACGTAGCGAAACTTCAATGATTGCCATTGTAAAGAAGAATTCTTTCAGATTGGTTAGCTAGAAGAGAACCTCAGATAAAAGGAGAATTTGAAATGTTTAGGAGCACTTCAGAGAATAAAATATCAAGAAATCATTCAATGGAAGGGCATATTTAGAGGTGGCTGAGTGATCTGCCATTTTCACATAGGCAGATTTCAAGAAATTAGAACCCGTTCTTTACATCCATAATATAATGTGTTACTCCAATTGTGCTGGTATGTTTTACTTACAAAAATACCAGAGGCTCCTAGTGCCAATGCCTTGAAGACATCTGTTCCACGGCGAACCCCTCCATCCAAGAATACTGGTACGCGGCCTTGTGCAGCTTTCACAACCTAAAATTGGATAGGATGATTAGGAAGAATTGGAAAAATGAAATAAAGAACAAACCTTGAACAAGTTAATTACCTCTTCCAGAGCCATGATAGTGGCAGGGACGTAATCAAGCTGGCGAGCTCCGTGATTGGATACAATAATACCAGCTGCTCCATTCTCAAGAGCCAGCCTTGCTGTATTTTCAGAAGAGGAAAAAGGTCAGTTTCTTCCGTCCGTGTCTGTAGAAAAGAGAGAACGTGTGAAAATATTGCAAGTTCAGTGGTTCTTACTGTCCTCTGCAGTGAGCACACCCTTTACCAGTATTGGCAGTGAAGTAATTGTCTGTAGCCACTTCACGTCCTGCGTGCATATTCAGAGAGAAGACTTTATGTTTGCATAGTCTTCTTCAAGACTCCCACTTAGTGAAAAAAAATACCGAGCAAGTTGAGATATTTATTTATCTAAAAATCCCAATTTCTCCAATCAATCCAGTTTTGTCTCTTCCCATTATGATCAAACCAGATTCCAGTATATTCAAGCAAAAGAGATGCATTTTTTTCTATATTATTGCATTTTATATGAAATTTGCAATTGTTTTTAGTCAAAGCAAATAGTTTCTAGGATCTTAAAAAACTGAGGAAACAGATATCAGCTAAAAAAACAGTTTCAAATGCCTAAATAAAATGAGTAACCTTCAGCATAAATCACACCCATGACCTTTGAAAGACTTTGATTCGTAAAAGACCTTTGAAAGATTCAAGATAGTAGAGTGAACGGACCTTCCAACTCAGAGAACGATCAATTTGGCCCGCAACATATGAAGCTAATCCAGAGTCATCAGCCTGCACGCCAGAAGGGTGTTAAAACAATGTGTAAACCTCATCAACAGAATCAGTAGAGAAGCCAAAATATTGACTGTTATCTATTCCACTTACTTCGTCCATCTTCCCAAGATCCAATCCCTCAAAATTCTTCAGTGTCAAAAATGGTGGCAAAGTAAATCTGTATGGGAGTGAGAGAAATTTTTTCTTGAGAGTCAATCCCAATATCCAAGGATTCTAGACAGATCTCACTAATGTGAACAGTTAGGAAACTAAAAAAATGACCCTCTGGAGAGGTTTAGTCAAGTTATGAGCCACCAAAACATCATGTTATTCGGCTTTAAATCCTATGACAAAAAGTATTGGAATCAAATTTTTGGCTATCAAACCTGTTTTTGATATCAGCTTCTCTGCGTCCCAATCTAGGGGTATCCACCGTAAGTGCTATAGCCTTGAAACCTGCTCTTTCAGCCCTCCTCACAAGCTGTGCAACAACATTTCTATCCTTGTACACCTGAATAAAATGCCAGAGATTTATAATCTACTTACACTAGCACATAGTTTTACTACGTATCCAAAGAGCCAGATAAGCAATGGTAGTGGTCAAATATAAATTGTAAATTGCAATTTCAGTCTTACATAAAGCTGGAAGAATCTAATGCCAGGTCCGGTTGAAGCAACTTCTTCAACGCTAGATGTGGCCCATGATGACAGTGTCTGAAACATAAAACTCAAAAATCAAAATGAATCAGAAACGTGAAGTATAAATTGATATTTATACATTAGGAGGGAAACCAAACCATGATTGTTCCAGCTGCTGATGCGGCTCTAGCTGTAGCATACTCTCCTGCATGAGCAATAAATTTTTTCATCAGACAGCAAACTTTTACTTCATGACAGATTCACATTTGGACCTAAATAAGATACTAATAATGAATCCAACTTGCCTAATATCTGATCTTGAAATGAACTACAAATTTCAAGTATAAAAATTGAGCCTTAACAACCTGATGGACTAAAAAGTGTTTCTTGTGGATGAGCATATTCACATTCAGAACTAGATAGGAAATTGATCTGATTATCAGATTTCCAGTAATAGTCTTTGCAAATTAAAATGTAATGGACAATATCACAAATCAATAGATACAAACGATAACAGAATCGAATCAAGTGAATAGCTCCTGTGGTGATATTATCACAAAATACTATTATGAAACAATAATATTGTAATGGAATTTCAGAACATAATAATTCATTGTAACATAATTGCTCACCCTCAGGATGAGCCATTTTCTGCATAGCAGTTGGTGCAATCATGATCGGCATTGAAATGTTGAAACCCAAGACGCTGGTGGTCGTGTCAATCTTGCTAACATCAATAAGAATGCGGGGCCTAAACCTGTGGTTTTCTTGAGCAACTTGGTTAACGAGAATTAAATATAATAACCCAAATTAACACAATGAGGGCAGCAAAATTACAGAAATTAACATGAAACAACTTACAGAATTCTCGAAAATGCATTTCTGTTCTCAGCCAGAGTCCACTGGTCCTCAGCACCTGATGCATAGTAATCATACACCATTTTTGGCAACTTTTCCTTGGCAATAGCCTGATACTCGGTAACATTGGTAATCTCCATCCTTTGGCTGTTTTTCAGTGTTCCCTCCGGAACTTCATCAAACATAGGGAATATAGAAATCAGAAAATCCATTATCCATTGTTTTTCGAGGTCAAATCTTATTCGTTCTAAATAACTAATTCAAGTTTCACACTGTCATAAAAAGAGTATTGCTTATCAAACTTCTTCCTCTAAAAGCTTAAATTGTTAAAGAACGACATTTTATTTATTTAAATTATGTCTCCTACACAATTTTTTCGGCAAGAATTGATCTTAGGATGCTTTGCCCATTTTGATACCAAGTCGACAGTTTTAAGACGAGGTGGTTCGAGGTTAACTAGTCAAGCAGACAATAAACAAATTTAAACAACAAACCCACGTGTATATATTGAACAATCACAAATACTCACCTAACAAACATCAAATTCTTCCTTAAACTAATCAGAATTCTATAATCAAAACTTGATCACAAATTGGAAAATCAACAGTTTTTAACAAATACCAACTTCAGCTAAGAACCCACGTAGTATATTAGTTACAAACTGAAGTACCAAAATCGATGTAGAGAGAGAGAGAGAAGTAGAAGCAGACCTTCAAGTTGTTGACTAAAGATAATAGTGCATGCAGAAGGAAACTAATTGATGGCCTCCTAGATAAACTGGAAAATAGAGAATAAGACAAGAAAAATAATGATAAGTTACGGGGAAAAAAGTAATTTTCTAAAAAATGAACAAAAAGACAAATGGAGGGAGTGGCAGAAAATTGAAGATGAGTATTCGGAGGTGAGAATTCCAAACCGCATCGGATCAGGGGCAACTGGGTGACTCTCTGCCACATAAGTCATGTGTGCTTCGTAGTCTTTATTTTATTATAATCCAAAAATGTAGTATTTTTCAGAATTATACATATACATAAGTATCATATACGTATATATTGGCACTAGTAATTTGTATTATGTGAATAATTGTGATGTATCGCCAGGTTCAGTTTTTCTTAATGTGTCATAATCTCTGTTTTCTCCGTCTCTGTCTGGATTTTTCTTGGATAATTGTAAAGAAGGTGGCGGCGGCTCTTGCTCTCCCTTTTGGGAGAGTTTTGTATTTGAGCATTAGTTTTGGTATGTTTCATTAGCGTTCACTGAACTTTTAACAAAATTTCAATTGAATCACTAAATTTTAAATTATTTTGATTTGTCATAAAAATTCAATTTAGTTTTAAATCGGGTGAATGAATTTCAATTTGGTTTCAAATTTCACTGCTATGTAACCTTCCAAATTGATGAAAATCACTTAATTGGCAATCTATCCCAATGAATATTTTTGGGTGATTGTAGTTTCACGTGCCAACTTATCACCGCACAATATCATAAAAGCGTTAAAATAAAAAATATGCGTTTTAATCTTTTAATCAAAAGACATTACCATACCTCTTATTTTAGCCCTTTTTGTTTCATGGGTGTCACATAATGATTACGTGGAAGATCAGTTATGGTATAGTTGTCTACTAAGTAATTTTTGTTAGTTTAAGAATATGATAGCAGTGAAATTTGAAACTAAATTGAACTCCAATTAATAATGATCAAATTAAGATAAGTTAAAGAATAATGATGTAATTGAGATTTCACTATAATTTTAAGTGACAATGGAAGAAACTTATGGTTGTTCTCTTTGTGTTTCAGTTTTGTGTTTTGAATTTATTTTGTATTTTTTGTGTTTTGAGTGTCTATTTTGAGATTGTTAAAAATGTGTTCTTTTTGACATTTTGAAAAATTATTTTCGAAAATAAACAAAAGGAAAATGTGTTCTCTCTCTCTCACACACACACTCTCTCTCATTTTGGGTCCTCTCTCTCTCTTTGTCCTCTCCTTGAGATTGTTGGCGCTCCCGGTGATCTCCTTCCTTGCGGCGCGGTGGTGGTTTGGGTTTGGGCGCTCCCTGCGATCTCCTTTTTCATCTTTTTTTCTTTCTTTCTTTGATGCGGTTGTTTGTTGGGTGCGTGGATCTGCTGCGAACGACGATGGTAGCGGGTTACTCTTGTACAAAATGTAATGGTTGGGTCGCGGACGGCGATGGTGGATGGGTCGCGAGCAACGATGGTTGGGTCATGAACGGAGATGGTGGTTGGGTCGCGAGTTGGCGATGGTTGGTGCAGGCAGTGGTTGATTGGATGGTGATGGTGATGTGGTGGATCTAGGCAGTGTTGGTGGTTGTTGGTGACGATCTTGGCTGTGGTGGTGGGGGTTTCTGGTGGTGGTGGTGCAGAAGAAGGAACTGGTGTGTTGAAATGGAAAAGACTATTTCCCGTGTTTTGGGTTTTTTCGTGGGTTTGACTTGAAAACATTCAAAACAATGTTTTTATCATTTTGTGTTTTGTGTACAAATTTTATTTATTTTTTTTTTTTTCAAAAATGCGTTTTTGAAAATAGGAAAGAAAACCTCGTTTTTGCTGTTTTGGAAAATCGAAAACAGAAAACGATCCGTAAACGCCAAAGAGAACAGCTCCTTCCCTATTAGACTCCGTTTGATTTTGATAAAAATCATATTTTTTTTGTAAATTTTGATAAAAAAATTGATGAAATTTATGGTTGAAAAGTAGATAAAGTTGTGAATTCCAAAAATAGAACTTAGAGTCCATTTGATAGGTAGGAAAAAATGTGGAAAATGAAAATGTTTTCTAACTTTTGTCAATTAAGGGTGTTTGATAGCGTTTCTTTTCCTGGCAAAATGTTTTTCACCTTTTTCTAGGTACAATCATTTGATGCACAAAAGCTTGATTTTATTTTCCCACCTATTAGGTGGGAAAATATTTTTCACCTTTTTTTTAAAGCAATGGCAACTAATTCTATCAACTATTATAAAAAAAATTATCATTTTTGTTGATAATTTCTATGTAAAACAAAGTCAAACGAATATGGTAATTTTTTATAATTGTTTAAATTTTTTTTTTTTTACTTTTTGGTAATTAGAACAAATTCTAGATTTTAATGGACAATTTTTATAAAAAAATGAAGTCAAACGGACACCAAACTTTCAACATTTTCCAAGTAGAAAATTATAGCAATTAAACACAATTCCCAATAAAATAAATTCTAGGCAATTCAATTCCCAATAAAACATTTTATTTCCACCCATTTTCCACCTTTGCATTCAAACGGACCCTTAGTGGAATTTTTTTTCCTTGAATTTTTAGACTTTTATCATTTTTTTATTTTATATTTCTTGCCCCTTATTTAAGTTTTCCCAAACCAATGCAATCTTGTCACTTTTGCCCGTTGGAACTACAACGAATAAACTAGAGAAGTAACAAAATTGTGCATTCCTAGGCATGACTGACGTCCATGCTACAAGTGAACCTTAGCCCTTTTGATGCGCATTTTGGGTAAAAAAATGCATTTTTTTTGTTTGATGTAATAGAAAATACGTGATTGAAAAAGAAGTAAAAATCATTGATGTGATTAAAAATATTATTTTAATGAAAAATGTATGGCTAAAAATGAGTAGAAGAATGATAATGAAAAAAATAATATAATCAAACAGGAGCTTAGTTCTTTATTTGGAAATTGTAGCAAGTGGGAGCTTAGATCTTTATTTGGAAATGGTAGCAAGTGGGCAAGTTGGTTGGGCAGTTCAAATTTATGCCAATTGGTTAGGCAGCAATTTCTTGCCATTTCCTAACTGACTAGGGATTCCTTAATGGTGTCCTAGAAACAGTGAAGACTTTATCTGAGTTTATAAGCGCTAAAATTTATACTTATGGCCCGTTTGATTGCAAAGGTGAAAAATGATTGAAATTTTTTTTTTTACAGGGAATTGATTTGCCTAGAAATTGTTTTACTGAGAATTGTAATTAATTGTGTTGGATTAGTATAATTTTTCATGAAAAATGTTGAAAGTTTGGTGTCCGTTTGACTTCGTTTTTTATGAAAATTATCCATTAAAGTGATATTATTTTCTACCATTGGGTCTAGAATTTGTTCCAATTGTAAAATAATAATAATAATAATAATCATACTGAATATCATTTGTTTGGCTTTGTTTTACATGGAAATTATCAATAAAAGTGATTATTTTAGCATTGTGTTTAGAATTTTTTTCAATTACAAAAAAAAAAAAAAAAAACATGAAAAATATTTATCCACCAAAATATCAAGAATTTATTTTCCTAAAAAATGTGGAAAATTTAGAAAGTTGGAAAATATTTTCAAGAGAAAATTTTGTCTATCAAACATTACAAAAGTTGGAAAATGGAAAAAATTTCCATGAAAAATGTGTGCTATCAAAAGGAGTCTTAAATCTTGTTCAGTGGTCATTATTTTTTAAAAAATAATATTTTGAATAGTAATTTTTGGGAGAATGTGTGGTTTAAAAATAGGAAAAAAAAATCTTGAATTTACATACAAAATATTTTATTATGTGAACATATGGTTAAAAATGAGTACGGGAATTAAATAATTTGTTTTAAAGTAAGACAAATAGGGATTTAGCACGACTCACTTTCTGTGTAAGGAAATATTCTTTCATAGCTTGATATCAATGCTAGCCTCGTGTTGAGTAGTCACGCGGAGTAACATTAAGCCCTTGTTTGGTAGAGATTAAAATCAAATTTTTAGCGAATTTTGATAAAAGTCAATGATTAATTTCAAACACACATTTCATGGGATTCATAAGCAAGGGCTAAGTCCATATTTGATTTGAATAAAAATTAGATTTTTAATAGATTTTAATAAAATTTGATAAAATGTGTGACTGAATTTTTTTATTTTTTTTTTGCCATATGAAACCCATGTTTGGCTCCCATTTTTCAAAACATAATTTTCTCAAATTTATTTTCAACTATCCATTCCACGGTATACATAACTTTATCAACTTTTCAATTACAATTTTATCAATTTTGTATACATAACTTTATCAACTTTTCAATTACAATTTCATCAATTTTTATCAAAATTTATTTAAAAATAATATTTATTCAAACTATACCAGGGTGAAATGTGTGATCGAAATTAGCTCTTGTTTGGATCCATTATATTTAAAATACATTTTTTATATATTCTTTTCCACTATATATTTTTCAAGAAGGGTAATTAGCGCAAAACGTCTCTACCTTTACACGATTTTGTGCAAAACGTCTATACCTTTCATTTTTTGGTGTAGAACGTCCTTACCTTTCCAATTTTTGGTGTGAAACATCCCTTTTTTACTATTTTACCCTTATATTGAAATAAAACAAACACAAAAGAAAAGAAAAATAAAGAATAACTTGCAATTATGGGTTCAAACTTTTAAAAATGTGCAAATTAGTCACAAATATGAAAAAATCATCAACCTCTAAGCCGCCACATTTGAAGGCAAAATCCCACATATCCAATCACTTTGGCCGTCGGACCAACATACCACCTTGAAACCCTCATTGCCCTCTTCACAACCCACCCAACTACCAGCCCTTACTTCGACAGATTTGACTGGAATCGAGCTACAAACTTCACCCATAAAATGCAGTCAAGCGCTGGAATCACGCCTTCTGGCCACCTTCCTGGCCGAAACATACCACCTGCCAAGTCCCCTACTCAAGACGATCTCGACCATGCAAACAATTTAGCCCAAACAGCAAGGATAAGATCTGAATTTCAAATTGAAAGCTGTTCGTTACGACTATCACGACACCACACCAGTTTTCCTCCAATTCCGAAGCCACCGTGACGACCTATGGTGGCGGACCATCTGGGTAGAGCACGGGTGCTCCATCACCTGGCACACCTAGCCCAGCCATAGGTCCCCTTCAATTTGGCTCCAATCATCTTCAATTTGGGTCTGAAATGTTCGCTGGTGCGAACTCACGAGCGCATCGATTGGACTGTTTTTCTTTGAAATTGGTGGTTGTTGGTTGCTTATTGGAGGAAATTGTTTACATAAGTAGCTTCGACTTTATGGAGGGGAGTCGACCCATGGTGGATTCCGGTCGGTTGGGTGGTCAGACGGCGAGTTGTGGGTGTTTAACCGATTTTCAAGCTGCGATTTTTGAATTTGATTTCCGGCCAAATTACAACAAGTTATGAGGATTTCTTGATATGTAGTTGTAGAGGGTAATGAAAAGAACATGTTGGGACTAATATCTGACGGTTTGGACGGTCGAGAGTCGTCGGAAAAATGAGCTCATGTATTCAGCTAAAAAGGGGCAAAAGATATTTTTTTTGTTCTTTTTAATATTTTTATAAGTTTTGAATTGATTTGCATTTTTTTGAAATTTAGAAGTAAGATTGAAAATTATTCTTTATTTTTCTTTTCTTTTGTATTTGTTTTATTTCAATAGAAGGGTAAAATGGTCAAAAAGGACGTTTTGCGCAAAAAATTGGAAAGGTAAGGACGTTCTGCACCAAGAAACGAAAGGTAAAAATGTTTTGCACACAATCGTGTAAAGGTAAGGACATTCGTGCTAATTACCCTTTCAAGAAATATGCTGTACAGAAAATTACACAAGAAGACAATTGTCTTTCCCAAAAACTCTTGATTTTTCCTGTAATTGCAGACTTTTTGATTTTGAATGAACACAGTAATATTACACGCAAATTTGACAAAAAAATTTAAAAATGATAAAGCTGAAGGACATATGCTTCGTCACTCTACCATTTCACTCCTGATTCTTGACCCCGTTCCAGCAAACTGCATTTATAAGCAATCATTGTCGGTTTTATATATGTAATTATCTTCCACAAGTCAAGCCTCACTGGAGAATATGCCCACAGCTGTTCTAGCATAGTGCACACTTCGCCCTCTCCCTGTTGAGGAGAAACCCTTTCATCATCTGATTTTTGTGTTATTTGTTAGATTTTTGAATATTTGCATGTGAATTGACTTGCTGGGTAGCAATGGCGGATCGAAATAGTAAATGGGTTGGAGTAGGGTTCGTAACCTACGCCTATATTTTGCTCTATATCGCGCTCTCTAGTGGCCAGATTTTCTTCAACAAGGTACCGTTGCTGTTCTCAATTGTTTTTTTCAAAAAAAAAAAAAAAATTATCATTGTAAATTTATCCGAGTATTGTAATGACCCTGGTTATAGCTTTCTGTTTTGTTTTCTGCGATAATGAGATTAGAGGAAAAGTTTGTGTTAAGTGTTTGATTTATTGACCCAGCTAAACTAAGCATAAAAAGGAGGCAGTTTAGCATGTTGTCCGAATGTCCGTTCGTTTTGGCATCACGAATTTGGCATTTTCCCTGGCACGGCGTGCTCATATGTCTTAAAAGTTGAGAAATCAAATTATGTGGTTAAATTGATTTTATTCATAAGTAGTTTTTGGTTGTCACTTCATTATTAACTATGGGTGATCATTACTGTTAAAGTAGGATAATCGTAGGAATTAAGTGAGTCATTAATGTAGGATATTAGTACTGACTAAGAAATAAGAACTACGTGTTACTGAGATTGACTTGGTGATTTTAGGAAAGCCACCGAGTGACATCCTGACTCAACTGCATCTAAGGAGTATATCTTGACAATTTTGGGAATAGACATTTTACAGATGTTGTCCTCATTCTAAATTTGATTTTGTTAGTGAGTGAGGTAGAGTTGTACCTTACAAGAAAAAATGGAAAAACTTATAATTTTCGGTGCACCATGGGATTCTTCTCTGTAGATATGTCAATAAAATGGCGGTGTGTTAAACTAGTTAAGGAAATTCTTGACTGCATTGTTCCTTCTGTTTGTCAGCTATTTCTTTTATTCTCCCCGTTATCTTTTGATGGAGGGTCCTTCCTTGATGTGTTCATGTCCTCCACTGCAATATAGATACTCATAGTCATATCAGTATACTGCTATTCCAAAATAAGAATTTTTACTATCTCTATTCTTTGGTGATTACTCCAAGCTTTGCATTAACAAGTTTTAGACATTTTACGGTCTCGTCTATCACTGAAATCATTTTATTTTCTAATTGCCTCTGGGATCCTGTAATTTTACTTTCAAGGATTATATCCCTAGTTGGTCTTTGGAGACATGTAAACCTTTATGCTCCATTGGCTTAGTATTTGTTATGTAGAACATAGACTCTGTATGTAATGCATGATCTGAGTGAAGCATTTTAATGTTTGGAATGCATGCATGTATATGAGTGCATGTGCAAGAGATTCTTCTTTGTTTGCCTGGAAGATGTTGCTAGAGGTTCAGCTTTAGAACCATTCTGGTTGCCTTCTTTCTGCTTCTTTCTTCGTTGCCTCGTGTAAAAGAGGGAAATAAGTATAAAATGATCAAAATTTTATTGCCATTGCCAATTTGTTTGTTTCTGGCCATTAGATTGCATGTTGTGGGAAGATAGTTGATGGAAAAATTTATTCACGCTCTAATCTACTTCAATTTTCTATTAAATTGCAGTGGGTTCTGTCGTCACAGGAAATTAATTTTCCATATCCTCTTGGATTGACCCTACTTCACATGATCTTCTCCTCTGTATTATGTTTTATGCTTACTAAAGTTTTCAAGGTAATTATGATCAAATGATGGTAAACGCCATCTTTTGGCTATTGCTATTTATGGATATTATTTCTGGCTATATTTTTATTTTCATTTTTTTCGCAGATTATGAAAGTTGAAGAAGGGATGACTTTGGAAATGTGAGTAATCTTATGTCTGATATTCAAAGCCGTGAGATGATATACCATGTATAAAATTAATAAGTTTTCATATGTGGATTGGACCTTTTTGGTGCATTAATAGAATACATCACTGCCCCCCCTTTTCTGGAAAATGAAACAAAAAGAAAATTCTTGTGATGCTATCAACATCTTAAGAGTTTACGGGTGGGCTAAAAGGAAAAGAAGTGAAGGAGGAGTTTCAAGCTTGGGATTTTTTGTTTTTCCTCGTTACTTTTCAACATGTCCACTTGTTTGGTTGCATTAGGTTTGGTCCTATACTTTTTTTCTTTAATCATTATGATTACAAGAATTACTTTACCCAGTTGAGTTCTGAATATACAGATATGTATCTTCAGTCATCCCAATTGGTGCTATGTTTGCTATGACTCTCTGGCTTGGAAACACTGCTTACCTGTATATATCTGTTGCATTTGCTCAAATGTTGAAAGCAATCAGTAAGTACTACTAGTTGTTTTATTGGTTGAAATTGATTTGGCTCGTCTATACCTAATTTCTGCAGCAGTGTGTTACTAATCTCATTCTCGATGACATTTTCAGTGCCAGTTGCTGTTTTCATTCTTGGTGTAGCAGCTGGACTTGAAATAATGAGCTGCAGGATGCTTCTTATAATGTCAGTGATTAGTTTCGGTGTACTGGTAGCTTCATATGGGGAAGTAAATATTAGCTGGGTCGGTGTTTTTTACCAAATGGGAGGTGTTGTTGGAGAAGCTTTGAGGCTAATATTTATGGAGATTTTGGTGAAAAGGAAGGGTCTCAAACTAAACCCCGTATCTGTGATGTACTATGTTAGCCCCTGCAGGCATGTAATTTATCATTTTAAAGTATTGGAACCTCTGCTATTAATCTATTTTGAGCTCGAATATTCAAATTTAGGTTCATTGTGCAGTGCTATTTGCCTCTTAATTCCCTGGATCTTTCTAGAGAAGTCGAAGATGAATGCACAGGGGACCTGGAACTTCAAACCTCTTGTCCTGACTCTTAATTCTCTTTGTACTTTTGCCCTCAATCTTTCAGTTTTTCTTGTCATCTCGCATACAAGTGCTTTGACTATTCGCGTGGCAGGAGTTGTCAAGGATTGGGTTGTAGTTCTACTATCTGCCATTCTTTTTGCAGATACAAAGCTGACACTTATCAATCTGTTTGGTTATGCAATTGGTAAGTATCTCTATTCCCTCCTAAGTGTTCTTTTATATTATCCCGAGTTGGCAAATAATGTATCATTGTGATGTTTCTCTCACGTTTACCACAAAAAAAGCTGGTGATTTCCTTGCTTTGGTCTGAGGCTTCTATTTCCAAATTCCTTCTTTTTTATTACGTGCAATTTCAGTTCTCATCCAAGTCAAATTTTAGTGAAGAAGAGTGGCATGCTGATCATTGACAAGAAATCTAAGGAAAAATATAGCTACAGATCAACACAATTTGGAAGTCCTTTTGGATGGAAGAGTTTGGTGTGCTGAATAGGCTTGACAAATCATAATTTGTTCATTTTATCTTTGTTGGGTTTTGAGATGCTATCTTTACTTTGAATTACTTGAGAAACCCAGAAATTTAGTTAAAACAACAGAAAATTGAAGAAAACAAAAGAAATCTGAACTTACCGTATATGCATGATGCATACTGGATATCTCACCTATGCATACCGTATATGACACTAACTTACCGGATATGCAATAATGCTTGAAAAATGGTTCTGAACGCACAGACTTGAAAGAAAAACAATTTTCAACAAGAATTAAACACCAAACATGATTTAACCAGGAAAAAAACCTCCTCCTAACACTTTATTACTAAAGCTAAACATGATTTACACCCTCGAAATCATACAAGAAAGATTTTACCCAGATTTATAAGAATTCCACCATTCTTATACAATCTCACTTTCTATCCCTCCTTCAACCCCTGAAAGCTTCTTCCATTTACACTACTTAATGCCTCTATTTATAGACCTAAATGATGCTCATTTTCCGGTTGTTAACTACCAACAAACAAGGCTCCAAGTTGTTGAAGATTCTAACAAATCTTAGTTGAAACTATAAACTGAAAACTAATTTTATTCCAACAGATTTTGTGAATGCTAAGGTTGTCTAATTCTTCTTCAAGAATCACTTTTCCTTACAATCTTCTTTTTTTTTTATAGGGTTGGGGAGGGAATCAGTTAGGCATAGGTGAGAGTTGTAATAGACATCCTTTCCTAATTCCAATTAGGGAATTGGCATTGTCTCGTGCCTCGTACATATATTGAAATATTCAGTACAACAAAGTGGGACATGGTAGCCTTACCTCCATGATTTTATGAGGGGGGTTTTAGGGGTGGTGTTTCTATTCTGGAATTTCAATTGAAAAGAATATAAATAATGCAAAAAATTATCTAAAATTGTACGGTTAGCTTACTATTCTAATTTCTTTATTCTGACATTTGGTAGTCCACCTCTCCCCAGCTTTAGAATTCCAGTGATATGCTCAGTTAATTCCCTTTGCTCTAACCATTCTTTGATTCTATCTTGGAGACCTTTGTTGGCAAACCAATCTGTTGCGTAGTTACATTCCCATCATATGCGTGATAATGTTATGTTTAACAATTTATCGTTCATTTTATCCTATAGATTTGCTTAATTTAGCAGTATTTTGGAGCTTTGATTAGTTTTGTACTTCGAGAAATGAGCAAAAGAATTTATGATAACTTCTCGAAGGAGAATAGTACACATTGATGTATTGATTAAGACTCTGGCTCTCAATGCAGCTATTGTAGGGGTAGCTGCGTACAATAACCACAAGTTGAAAAAGGAAGCTTCTTGAGTTGTGAATTCAGACCAGGCTGCTGAATCACTCCCACTAGTTTCATCTCAAACTTCAAATAAGTAAGGCTGTATAACCAGCAGCTTCACTCGATACCTTGGTTTGTACCGTAACTTCATTTCCTCGAGTTCTCTTCCTCACTGAGGGTGGTGGCGTTTCAGACAAGTGGCATCCTGTTTCTGTGCAGTAATCTTTGAGATCTTTTCTGATTCTGTGAGGTGGTTCCATTTTGTTATTATGTGGCTGTGAAAGATACGAAAAACCACAGCAATAATTGTAAGCACGTGTAAAGTTGAGATTGACACCTCTATTTTTTCACACAGAAAGTTTGCATCTTAGACTATATGTATATAAAGGAGTTCTTATAATTGAATTGTGTATTTGAAACAATTATTGGAGTAAATTCTTGTTGAGGATTTGCTTTAGCATTTTATTATGAACATGATGCAGAGTAATGTGAACACCTGAATAATGAAGTTGCAGAAGTTTAACCTCATTGTATTTTTTAAAAGGAGACATTTCAGTTGAAGTTTCTCTTATTTTCTTGGGTGAGTTACACATTTTGTCCCCAATCTTTGACTACAGTTGCATCTTTATCCCCAACCTTTTTTTTTTTTTTTTGCATTCTTACCCTCAAACTTTCATCATTAATTAGTGCAATTCGTCCATTTTCCATCCAGAAACTAAGTTACCACTGTAGAAAGACAATGTTGCCGTTAAAATAAGTGAACAAGAAAAATATAATTTAACCCTTGCCAATCTCCAATTCACTACAACACTAATGTTCAACCTTTGATGCATTAAGGATTGGTGTTTTCTTTTTGACATGAAAATATTGACTTTAAAATAGAGACTGCAAAGTTGAGAAAGAAAAAAAATAAAAAAAATCTATTTGGATTATATTTACCTCTTGAAGATTTTGTTGTTATTTCTTAATATGTCATTGATTGCTTCAGTGTTAGGGTGCAACAATTGATTCTAGATGAGTTGTTCCGATTGACATTCTCATCGTTAAAATTTTGACATCTCAAAATTGTAGTGATGTGTCAAAATTTTAGTGTTGGGACAATCAAGCATGTTTAATAGAATTTGCAAAAATGGAGATGGAGGGGAGGAGATAGTTGCGAGGGCGAAGTTGAGGTTTTAGACTTGGAGCTGCAAGCCTAATGGTGTGGTGCCGGCAACTTGTTGAGGTTGGGTTGGTGGCGATGGCAATGGTGGGTGGTCATGGAGTTTGGGAATCGAAGTGGAGGTGGTGGCGGGTCTCCAATGTTTTAGTTAAAAAGATTGTGACTTTATATTATTGTCCAGTAATTGATGTTTTTATGCCCCCCTAACTGAGTTTTTGAATGAAGTCGTCAACAGGGACTGATTGTACTAATTGATTAAAATTTGATGGTAAGAATGTAAAGAGAAAAAGTTTGCGGTAAAAATGTAATTATGGTAAAAGATTAGAGACGAAATGTGTCATTTATAACCCGACATCCTCAGTACCTCGCTAATTAAAGCCAAAGTATAGGCATTAAAGATTCTCGGCCTTTCGTAATGAACCCCCAGAAAAATTGACAGCACCTTATCTTCTTATTTATACACTGTGTTCCCAGTCCAAACCTTAATTTTCACAACAATGGCGAATGACGAGGTTGTTCTTCTGGACACATACGTAAGTATGTTTGGAATGAGGGTTAGAATTGCCCTAGCGGAGAAGGGTATTCCATATGAATACAGGGAGGAGAACTTGCGGAGCAAGAGTCCACTTCTACTTGAGATGAACCCAGTTTACAAGAAAATTCCTGTTTTGATTCACAATGGAAAACCCATTTGTGAATCGCTCATAATTGTGCAGTACATAGATGAGGTCTGGAAGGATAGGCCATTGTTGCCTTCTGATTATTACCAGAGAGCTCAAGCTTTATTCTGGGCTTATTATATTGACAAGGTACAATCCATATATTTTCTTCTTCCTTCTGTATTATTTATTTTTAATTTAGTTACTGTTTACTGTCATCAGTTAAGAGCATATTTCTGTGCTTAAAAGTCAGTTTTTAGAAAGTAAGTAATGCTAGAAAAGTAGGCTTTGTTAACTGTTAAATTAAGATAAATTTATTTGTAAGATTATTTTTTATAATTATTTGATGATATTAGGGTTCAGGATATGAGCTGTAATGTTGTTAAAGATATGTAATGTACTTTGTTGGTCAATCTATAAAATAAGTAGGCTATATATTTTCCACGCTAGCCGCCTATTGCAAAATAAATTAACTTTTTATTATGTTCTAAACTTAAAAATAAAAAATAAAAAATAAAAAATTATTGATCTGTATATGTATAAGTTTAGGCAAACTTCTTCGTCGGATAAATGAAATAAGTTAAAGGAGAGCTAGAAGTCGGACTTGGAAGTTCCTGATATAGATGAAAAGAACAAATTTTTACTTGTAAAGAACAATTTGCAAAGTTATCTCTCCCCCTAATTGTTCCGAAAGTGCTGTTACCAATCCATAGATGATTCGTATGATCTGTTGTAAAACAGTATAAAATGGGATTTTCATAACTTACGGAAATCATACAAGTTGCCATATAAAATTGTGGTAGTTTACAATGCTTTGTGTAAATGCAGATATTTTGGGCTGGAAGAAAACTATGGACAACGACTGGAGAAGAGAAAGAATCAGGCAAGAAAGAGTTAATAGAGTGCCTTGAGGTGTTGGAAGGAGAATTGGGAAACAAGCCCTACTTTGGTGGTGAAATCTTTGGGTTTGTAGATGTGGCTTTCGTCCCTTACTACTGCTGGTTTTATGCCTATGAGATATGTGGCAATTTCAGCATTGAGCAATACTGTCCTAAGCTGATTGCATGGGGCAAAAGGTGCATGGAAATAGAGAGTGTTTCCAAATCGCTGGCTGATCCTCACAAGATCTATGAATTTATTCAGTTAATGAAGAAGAGGTATGGGATAACTGATTAGTATATATAATAGTCCAAAAAAACTCTTTATTTAGTTTTTGGAATTTTCCATGGTGTGTGGAAAAATCCTTTGATTGTAAAGGCTATTAACTTTCTGCTGAATGTTGTGGACTATGATGTTTGTACTATGTGGGAGCAGCTCTTGTAAGATCCACTCAGCGAGGTTACTTTCTTATAGCCTCTTAATAAAACCACTTATTACAGCGTATAATCAACATATATATTATGTATTTCATATGAGAACATTGTATATATTCAATTATTGAAGTTTCGCCTGCTGCTTGATAGGCTATGGAAGTGATTTTTTGCTGTCATACTGCATAAGGTATCTCCTAGTTGTTGGAGGAAATTTAATATTGAGCAGATAAATTGTGAAACTTGATGAAAAAAGAAGGGATAGGAAGTTGGGGAAGGCAATATTTTTAGAAATTATTTGAAGGACAGTAATTTCTACTTCATAGTGAAAAAGACTAGTTGGAAGTTCTATCTCCATGATACAATGCATTAAAATATTCTTCAATTTGGTCTAAATAGTTGGGAGATATGAAGTAGATGATGAAAACAATAAAGACAGTTTTAAGGAATTGTTGCAGCACGATTAAATTTAGAATGTAGTCTCATCAGAAAGAAATCCTCATTTGATGATATGTGGTTGCATTATTTCCCTCGTTCTATATGTTGTTTGCACTTTAGGGGATTGAGAAACTTAGTTTGTACTTTAAGGTCAACTGCTTGCACCTTTTTTCTGGCAGAAGACTTGCAAAACAGGACCTAATTAGTGAGCTCGGCCACTGGAAGAAGGCGGAGTCTGACCACTTCAATGTTCAAGTGTGTACTATAGAGCCATGGTAAGTTTTCGATTGGAGTGAGATGGCTTGGGCAGTAAATGAAGGTCGTGGAGACCAGACATCCTCGGGTAGCGCTCTTGTCACATTAAGTGACCATCATATTGAATTGCATGTTGGACATACGACTGTCACTTCCCTAGATTTTTAGAATCAGATATGCCATGCTAGTAGATTCTGTCTTGTGTTGCCGTTGAGCAACATCTCTGGTCTTCCCTTCCCTAATTATCGGCATGGAACCCAACCTCATTGTTTTGGCAACACGACCCGACCTCATCTCTTTTAATGGGCTCAACCATGTGCTCAACTTTATCTTTATCGGCTAATAGTGGTCAGCCTCTGGCCATTGTTTACCTTGCCCCTTTAGAGAGTGAGCTCCTAACTATGCCATGTTTTAAGGTATAACGTTTTTCCTGGGTCCGAGATGTGCATTTTTACTTGTTTGGATCGTCTACTTGACATGGCTTCAACGATTGTCCAGGTGATGTCTGATGAGGTCGACTTTTATTGGGAGACTCTGAGCTAGATTTCTTAGGTTTGAGACTTGACTCACTTCCGACTCTTGTTAAGGAGAGAAAGCATAGCTTCCATGGATCACAAGTTCAGTCTCGTGCTCTACCTTGGTGCTGGGGTGCACATTGTGGTAGCACTTACCATCAGTAGTTGTTCTTCAACTTCCCAACTTCAGGACCTTGTATGGGTTGAGATTCAAACCATCATTTTTTATAGATCTTACTTAATTTTCAATGAAGTTGATTATCGTTTATTATTTTTATAACAAAGATTTTAAATCAGAAGTTATCAACCTAATTTAAGATATTAAGATCTAAATTTGACTGTGTTGAAATGTTTCAACAGTGAACCAAACAAACAGGTCGAAAAATAATTCTCAAGTAGACATGACTGAATTTATTTTTGGATCTTGATGGTGCAAGAATATATTATTTTAGCATCTTTTGCAAATTTATGCAGAGGTGTTGTCTTCATAAATAGTAAATTGACTTGACCATTGAAGTTGAATCCATCGCTCCAAATGTTAACAAGTTGCCAAACAATTTATACGATATTTTTATCAAGTCCACAATGATGATGAAAAATATTACTAAAAATTCAATTTGATAAACATGTGTAACTAATTGATCAAACCTTATCAGAATTATTTGGTTATTAGAAAACAAAGCCTAATAGGATATATACAAGTATTACCGTTGATGTCAAATTGTCCTAGGTTGCCCAACCCAATATACATCAAAGTCACCAAAGTAGGCAGATCCCAACAAAGATAATTCCAATTCATCCATCCACTAAGGAACTCACCTACTAAGTGTCTACATGCAAATCATGACATTTTAGACCATTCGCAGAAGCAAAGAAAAGCCAAAAAACCAATTAATGTTGTACAATTCCATTTTTCATCCTAGTATCTTCATGTTTAATCTGAATCTTTGTCTCTATTCATCAACATCCATAGTATAAAGCAACAGATTATTCCATCGAGAATTCAACCAATAACAGAAGAAAATGATGAACCAGAAGAAGAAAATGAGTAGTGCAGTTTCAGAATTTGCACCACAAATGCACATTCACTGTAAAGTAATGGTTGACTCTTTAATTCTTTCTGATTTGGATTGTGACTTTCACGGTTCATCTCCAGCTTCTTGCCTTGTCAATCAGTCACATTCCCTCTCCCTCTATTAAGAATTGGGTTCCATCTTAAAAGATCAAATATAAATTGATCTATGTTTTCACCCTTATTCGATGTGCCCCCTCAAGATGGTGGTTCGTTTGAGCAGATCAATCTTAAAATTCGCGTGCTCAATTTTTTTAGTCTTAATCAGATCGAATTGCTAGTTAGAGTTTAATGAGCTCTGATACTAGGTTAAGAATTGGGGTTCCATCTTAAAGGTAAACCTCATTAAGAGGAGTAGCCCAAACTTTTATAGATTCATCTATGTTTTCATCTTTATTCGATGTGGAATTTTATCCCTTAACACCCTCTCCCTCTCTCTCATCCTTATCACTTCGCTTTTTCTTCTTTTATTTCTCTTTTATATGATTATTGGTTTTCCATGCTTTCATTGGCTCAAAAATAAAATCCCATTTTACTGTTGTAGTTTTCTTGAACTTGTATTGATATTTGCTTTGTGACTTCTTAGGATCATCAGAATTTTTTCTTTTCTCCCAGTCTTGAAGCACATCTGGCTATGAATTTCTGAATAATTATGTTAGCAACTGGAGAAATTTCTTGATGATTGTCCTGTATATGTAAGTAACTTTACATTATTGGGACAGTTCATGTTGTTTCACTTTGTTATAGTTGTTTCAGACATGCCTTAAAAGTTTCCTCTTCCAATACACAGCAGAATCATGGCCATATTCAATTGGAAACACGACCTCGAATTTATAGGGACACAAAGCATAGTTGTTGTTGTTTGAGTCCTACTTGATTTGTTTCCTCATATATGGAAATCCAAAAGCATTTGATTTTTGTATTACATTTTTGTTGCCTTATTGTCTTTGTTCAATCATTAAATGAAGAGGGAAATATTCTCTTGGAGTTCAAAAATTCCCTTAACGACCCTTATCATAATCTTAAAAGCTGGAGTTCTTCGGATTCAAATCCTTGCAATTGGACGGGTATAGGGTGTTTAGCTGATTTTAAGGTAACTTCGATTCGTCTTAATGGCCTCAGTTTGTCTGGTTCTTTATCTTCAATCATTTGTGAACTCCCTTACTTAGTCAAGGTGAATATATCGAAAAACTTCATTTCCGGTCCAATTCCTGATGATTTTAATTGTTTTCGTAATCTAGAAACTTTAGACCTTTGCACAAATAGATTCCATGGAGAATTTCCTACCCAAATCTGCAATGTTAATTCCCTCAGAGAGCTTTATCTGTGTGAGAACTATTTATTTGGAGAAATCCCTGAGGAAATTGGCAATCTAACTCTACTTGAGGAGTTTGTCATTTATAGCAACAATCTAACCGGAATAATTCCTTCTTCCATTGGGAAACTGAAAGCTCTTAGGATTATCAGGGCAGGTCGAAATTATTTATCCGGTCCGCTTCCTGCTGAAATCACTGAATGCGAGAATTTGGAATTTCTGGGTTTGGCAGAAAATTGGCTTGAGGGTCGTTTTCCTATTGAGCTGCAAAAACTTAAGAGTCTCACCAGCTTGATTCTTTGGAAAAATGTGTTTACGGGCGAAATTCCTCCTCAAATAGGTAATTTCACTAGCTTGGAATTACTTGCAGTGCATGCAAATTCATTCACAGGAACCATTCCCAAAGAAATTGGGAAGTTGTCTCAGCTGAAAAGATTGTACATTTACACAAATCAATTGAATGGAACAATCCCACCAGAACTCGGTAATTGTTCAAATGCTGTCGAGATTGATCTTTCTGAAAATCGATTGACAGGAGTTATTCCAAACGACTTGGGTCGAATTTCTAATCTTCGTTTGCTTCATCTTTTCGAGAACCTCCTCCAGGGAAATATTCCCAAGGAGCTTGGAAAGTTGAAGCAACTTAAAAATCTAGATTTGTCCATAAATAATTTGACAGGCTCAATTCCTATTGAGTTTCAAAATCTCAGGTTCCTGGAGAGTTTTCAACTTTTCGACAATATGTTTGAAGGTATCATCCCTCCATTTATTGGGGCTAATAGCAACCTCATTGTCCTTGACATGTCCATGAATAATCTTGTGGGCAGGATACCTAAAAAGTTATGCAGCTTTCAGAAATTGATTTTTCTTAGCCTGGGATCAAACAAGTTGTCCGGGAACATTCCTCGTGGCTTAAAAACTTGCAAATCTCTCGAGCATCTAATGCTGGGAGATAATTTTTTTTCAGGAAGTCTTTCTATTGAATTCACAAAACTTCAGAACCTTTCAGCACTTGAGCTCTATCAAAACCGATTCTCAGGATTGATACCTTCAGAAGTGGGAAATTTTACAACCTTAGAGAGGTTGCTTTTGTGGAATAACAATTTCATAGGCCAAATCCCTCCCGAGATAGGGAAACTTGTAAAGCTCGCTGCATTCAATGTATCGTCCAACAGGCTCTTTGGAAGCATTCCTCAAGAATTGGGAAACTGTATAAAGCTCCAGAGGCTTGATCTTAGCAGGAACTGGTTTAATGGCACCATTCCGGGAAAGCTTGGCATGCTGGTGAATCTGGAATTGCTGAAACTATCAGATAACATGTTCACGGGATCAATACCGGGAACTTTAGGGGGACTAGCTAGATTGACAGAATTGCAAATGGGTGGAAATTTGTTCTCGGGGAACATTCCAGTCGAGCTGGGTCGATTAACTTCTCTTCAGATTGCTCTCAATATCAGTCATAACAATCTCAGTGGATCGATCCCGGGCAATTTAGGTAATCTGCAGATGCTAGAATCACTTTGCTTGAATGACAACCAGCTTGTTGGTGAAATTCCTATTTCAATAGGAGCATTAATGAGCCTAAATGTATGCAATCTTTCTAATAATAATCTGGTGGGAACAGTACCAAACACCCCGGTTTTCCAGAGGATGAATTCCAGCAATTTTGCCGGGAACAATGGATTGTGCATATTAGGTTCAAATCATTGCCATTCATTTCCAGCCCCTACATCTGCTCCAAATCCTAGTTGGTTGACGAAAGGTTCTTCCAAAGAAAAAATAGTCAGCATTGTTTCCCTTACTATCGGCCTGATCTCGTTAACTTTTATTGTGTGTGTTTGTTGGGCTATAAGGCACCGTAAACCTTCTTTCGTTTCACTTGAAGATCAACCGAAACCTGATGTATTGGATGGCTATTACTTTCCTAAAGAAGATTTCACATATATGGACCTTGTTGAAGCTACTGGGAATTTTTCAGACAGTGCTGTCATAGGACGGGGAGCCTGTGGAACTGTCTACAAGGCTGTAATGACCAATGGTGAAGTGATTGCAGTTAAGAAGTTGAAATCCAGAGGAGAAGGAGCCAGCTCAGACAACAGTTTTTGTGCTGAAATTTCGACTTTGGGAAAGATTAGGCACAAAAATATTGTGAAACTCTGTGGATTTTGCTACCATCAGGACAGCAATCTTATCCTATATGAATACATGGCGAATGGAAGTCTTGGAGAATTGCTTAATGGGAAGGAGACAGATTGTATGCTCGATTGGAGTGCTCGATATAAAATTGCTCTTGGTGCTGCAGAGGGGTTATGCTATCTTCACAATGACTGTAAACCTCAAATCATTCATCGCGACATAAAATCGAACAACATTTTGCTAGATGAATATTTTGAGGCACATGTTGGAGATTTTGGCTTGGCAAAGTTGATTGACTTCCCCTTCTCAATATCAATGTCTGCTGTTGCTGGTTCATATGGCTACATTGCCCCTGGTAAGAACAACAGCTTTCTTTCACTATTTGACAAGTATCTGAAAAATTATCATGATTAATTAGTGTTCGTTTTTCTCGTTTCAGAGTATGCTTACACGATGAAAGTGACAGAGAAATGTGATGTCTATAGTTTTGGGGTAGTTTTGTTAGAACTGATTACTGGAAGGTCACCTGTCCAACCTCTTGATCATGGAGGCGACCTAGTAACCTGGACGAGAAGATCAATTTCTAAATTAGTAACATCTGACATATATGATCAACGGATCGATCTTAACGAGAAAAGGACAATCAGAGAAATGTCTTTAGTACTTAAAATCGCATTGTTCTGCACCAACACATCCCCACTCAACAGGCCTACCATGCGCGAAGTTATTGCAATGCTGATTGATGCCAGAGAGTCGGCGAGTGATTCATTATCATCTCCAACATCAGAAACTCCCTTAGAGGAAGATGATTTCTGTTGAGGTACAATATGTTCTCTGTCCTCTTAAATGTTGTTCGTTTCTCTATATAGTATATATCCATGCGACTATGTCTATGAGCTCATATGAAGTGAACCAGCCATGACAGTGAGTTCAATGGACGAAGTTCATATGTCAGCACAACGAATTTTACTTTCTTTTACTTCTTTAATACTGTCGAGTATTATCAACACTATCATAAGAAGCACGATGTATAGGTAATTCGTTATTTTGGGGTGATTGATTTTCATTTTCCAGGTTTTATGCAGCTGTAGGGTGTCATTAGAAGAGGAGCTGTCACGAATATATTTTTCTTCCGTGTTGGATAATGCACCAGAAACTCTCATCTCTTGGGAGCCTGCCCTGCCAGATAATCTGTAATAAATAGGCTTATCATAACTATCCCATTCATTCAGAACTGAACATTTTTGCCCATTATTGTTTTCCAATGATGCTTTTAGTCTAGTTTAAATTTTTAGACGATATAGTTTAAGCAAGTATGTACAGATTAGATGGAATGGCTAGGTTTAAAACTCGGTGACAAGAGCCTCTTTTGGCATATATCTATAATATATTAAATATTACATTGAGTGAGAATTATTTTTTGAACAATTCTAGTTCTACTATAATTCAATTATTTAAATAATACTTTACTTTTCGTTTTTCAATACGTATTTGATTTATTCAACCATTTAATTACTATCAATGTACATATACATTTGACAAATTCATTTCATGTGTGTTTTCATTAGTGTATAAATTCCCCATTATTAATTCTCAACTAATTAATATTCACATTTATTTAATTAATATTCATCTTAATTTAAGCATTTCAATGTTATTAATTATAATTATAAATTAATTAGATTTCACATTCAATAATGCATTTCATTAGTCACGTCCATATATGCTAATTAATATCCTATTTTACTTAATTGAAATTAAATATCACATCAAACGAGAAATTTTTTTAGACGATTTTAGCCATACCATAATTCAATTATTTCAATAATACATTACTTTTCGTTTTTCAATATATACATAATTTATTTAACCATTTAGTTATCATCAATGTACTTGTACATTTGACATATTCATTTCACTTGTGCACATTCATTAATATGTGAATTTCCTATTATTAATTTTCAATTAATTAACATTCACATTTATTTAATTAATATTCATCTTCATTTATGCATTTCTATGTTATTAATTCTAATTATAAGTTAATCAAAATTTCATATTCAAAAATGCATTTCATTGTTCACGTCCATTTATGATAATTAACATTTAATTTTACTTAATTTCAAATTAGATAAATGATTTAATATTCATTGTTCACGTTTATATTCTGTGATATTAATTCTAAATTAATTAATTTCACGCATATTCAAATATTAATTTTATAGTATTTTTAAAGTATTTCATAATTACCTAAAATGCCTTTGTGATTAAAAATATGAGATTTTCTACGGTTAGTTGTAGAATATCCTCAAAGTAAACTAAAAGAATAAAAATTTATTGATATGTCATATAGAGCTCATTTGATATAATTTAATTTTTTATCATATAAATTAGCTGTTGTATTATTAAATATCAAATGACCAAAAGAGACATTGCGATATTAAACTATTGTAAATTAAACTTATTGACGTAGTATTTTATAATAAAACAAAAGTCAACATTTAATAATAAATTTTATGACATATAATGTATTAATGAACTAATGTATATTATTTATTTTTAATTACGCCTTACTTGAATTGTAAAATGTTTTTTTATAACATCTTATTTTAGTTTACAAGTTTAATATATACAATTAATGAAAATATGAAAATCATTATTACAAATTCTTTAACAAATTTTAGGTTTAAATTTCTGCTAACATATATATTCAGAATTGTGTATGTATTAAGTCTTTTTTTTTTTTTTTTTGATACCCAGGTTCCAGGCTTGCGCCTGACTAGTCCTGGACCTCCAACCTCCGGCCCCTCATTGGTTGGTGGAAGGTAAACCGCGGGATATGCCCAAGTTGGATCACAGGTTCCTGCATTGCTTTAACTCCTGGCCCCAAGAAAGCCCTCCTCACTGCTGGAAGCAGGATTCGAACCCTCTACGCTGAGGTTGCAAGCCCACAATTTTTGAATATTGTTATTTGCATTTGAGGTGGTCAAACTTATATATTCGCGTGTTTTGGTTCTTTAGGTTTGAATTAAAATCATAACGATCCTTCAATGATCGTTTGTGAAAGCGCATGAAAATTCGATGATTGTTTCTGCAAGTTTTAAACTTTAGTGACCATTTTGTAATTTTTAGATAAGTTCAGTGACCGTTTGTGAAATTAACCCATTGATTTGCAATCTAATTATAATTCACATTATAAATTTTGTAGCCTAATTTTTTAAGTCTTAAGTTGCAAAAAATAAAAATAAAAAATCTAATCACGGCAAACGAGGCGGATTCTAACCATTCAAATTTTGCTTCTAACTATAAAACTTGAGTTATAGTAAAGTTCGTCTAATTATCTTATATATATAACAAATTGAGTTAGATCGTGTCAATCCTTACACCACAACTTTTGTTCATAGTACATATGTGTCGTGTCTTGAAAACTACATTGAGGACGGCCTCGATTTTTTATTTTATTTTTCGAAAACTACTTTATTAAGAACAAAAACTACTCATTGTATGGAATATAACGACCAAACAAGGCTTGGTCCCCTCAATTGGATAAGTTGTAGATTGTGGCCACATCTCTTAATGGTCCTATGGCTTCTTTTGTTGGCAATTGACCTACCACATTCATTGATGATGGTGAAATGTTCTTTCATTTCTCCTTTAAGGTACAATCCTCCGTTTCAATGCTTTGGAATCTGTCAATGGAAGGAGCGCAATCAAGTTTAAAAACCTCAAAGCCCTTAAAGGAATGTGAATCACTTCTCAATTTCTTCCACTCACCCGGCGAATCTAAGAAAGTGTATTCAATTGAGACTTTTAATAATTTTTTGGGATTTAAAAAGTTTAGGGTATTCAATGTAAACTTTTGCAGACTTTCTAAAAGTATTGAGGTATTCAATTGAGACTTTTATAATCTTTTAAAAAGTTTATAAAAGTCATAGTGTATTCAATTAAATTTTTTTAGAAGTGAAATCCGTTGATTGATTCCATTCCTGATAATGTGCCGCTAACAAGGCCTACCTATTCTCTCAATGCAACACGATGGAAGGGTACTCATTACTCAACGGTTCCATGGCGAACCATTTTGCAAAGTGAAGTTCTATAATCTTCGATGAGATGTTATCTTGTCTAGGACGTCCTAATAGCTTTTCGTAGAGAAACGAAGCAAAATAATAAAATCGTTATTACAAATATATACCCATAATTAGGGGTGGGCGTGGGTTGGGTTGGGTCGATTTTTCCCCCAACCCATACCCAACCCAACATGGTCGGTTTGACATAAATTCAACCCAACCCAACCCATGTAAAGATTGAAACCCAACCCAACCCAACCCAACCAAATGTTGGTCGGGTTGGGTTGGGTTGGTCGGGTTAGGTTGGGAGTTGGGACGACCTATGAACAAACATTAAAGCCACCAAAGTACTAAATTTAAAGCAACATTAATATATTGCGTTAAAGAGAGATGGATTGGAAGATAGATCTCATCCAAAATCACAATCAATGTTGATGATTTGGTGAGACGACGCCCGCCGCGTGAGAGAGATGATGGAAGATATGTTAGTATTTTTTTTTTGTCTCACTTTTTTTTTACCGGGTCTCTCACCTTTATTCTATTTTAGTTTGGCAAAGTTTTTTAATTTTTTAATTAGTGGGTCGGGTTGGGTGGTTTTTGTCGGGTTGGATGTGTTAACCCACAACCCAACCCAACCCAACCAACTTAACCTTGCCACCCAACCCAACCCAATAAAAAAATGGAAAAAACCGACCCAACCCGATCGGGTTGGGTTGGGTTGGGCGGGTTGATCGGGTTGGGCGGGTTTTTGCCCACCCCTACCCATAATTAAGAAACATGCAGACTAAAATTGCATTCAGTTGATATTTAGCGTAAGAGCAATGCTAGGCTGCCAATGAGGGTTTGACGCCCTCCTTGACAGCCCTCTCACAAATTTTTTTGGGGCCCTTTTAATTCATATGGGTCCCGTGTGAGTCCCACCACATGTGAGATGATGTCAACGAGCATGTCAAATTTTTTTTTTTGACAAACTGGTTTAATTGTTAGCATAAAACTTTGTGACAGTCTTCTCGTGAAGTTAACATACAGATTAAGGTTGAACAAAGCTGAAAAGTGAAAAAAAGTTGGCAATAGAAAATTGACAATAATTTGTATTGGTTTAAGTATTAAGCAACAATTTAGATCACTTTGCACTATTTAGTGGTTAATTCTTGAATTACTGCAGGGTTATTTCAGTGCAAACTGCAAAATTCAGATTAACCTTACACCTTTTCAAGGACTGAAATATTTGGAAGCAAGTTGAGAGAAAATCTTGTCGAGATTTTTGGTCCCCGTTCGAGAAAACCGTGCTCACTGCGTCTGCACCATCCTTACTATCCTTAACCCTAATGAATATAAGATAAATTAGGGTAAAATCGAAATTATAAGTGCGAGATTCATTAAATATCATAATGAAATTTTGGTTCACGTACTGATTTACGCACAGCGACAATAATTATGTTCACAACTTTACACAAAGATGAGGAGACTCGACTCATCTCTTCATATCGCCGCGTAAATGTGCAGTTAATACAAAAAATAGGAGGCGGCAGTACAGTTCAATGTGCAAAGGCAACAACGTATGAAGCAGGTTACGTTGAAGGTGACTTCTCCTTCTCCTCCCTATAAATTTAGCAAGACTTTTACTCTTTCGTTGCCACAAAATATCTTCCTTTATTCACATTTCAATCTTCAATTCTGTAATTATACAATGGCGAAAATTCAGAAACTGAGGTTCATAACAGAAGTTGCTCCCCCGAAGTTCATCTCAATAACACGGCGTCCCGTTATCAAAATGTTGGATACAATCGATGAGGAAAAGGCTTATGCATCAACCCTTTCGTCGTCTCTCAGCAAAGCTCTCGACCGGGATGGATACCGCCAAGTCTCTCCTTTCGAGTGAGAAATTTTCGAAAAAGATTATGAATAAAGCACAGATCAAATTCTATTTGAAATGTGCTACATTAGCATAACCAGATAGGATAAATAAGTAAAGAGTACATGGATTAGCATGATCTCTTTTCCATTTCTTTGCAGTTTTGTCTATTTTTCTGGAGAAAAATGTTCACACGTGCATCTTCACCGCCATCTTTTTATAAGGGGTGAATTGAGTATTTCTGTTGATTTCTAGTTTTGTTGCAATTACGCAAGCAGTGAAATTTCCGGTAATTTCCACTAAGAACCCGTGGGAATGGCCGAAGGAATCAGCAAGTGAACCAACAACATAGTAAATCTAGAAAGAAGGGTGATATTGGACCAATTTTCTTGAGAAGTTCAATATATACATCTTTATGACTAAGCCATTGTTTCGTTTCGATAAAAAAAAAAATTAGATTTATTATAGATTTTAATAAAATTTTATAAAATATATAGTTGAAAAATTGTGAATCCCATGAGTTTAAAATTAATTGTTGACAACTTAGATTTTAATGAGCTTTTTAGAAGAATCAAACGGGGAGCTAAGTCAAAAACAATTGGAGAAAGTTCGGTAAAAAAAAAAAAAAATTGTCATCTTATAAGTTGGAGACCTACAAATTATGCGAATCAAATCTATAGGTTAGCTTACAAGCCAAACAAGTGGGAAATTCTAAACCAAAATTTATAAATTATCAAACTTTATTTCAACCACAAATTTCAATGGATCCACCAGTACTATATACTTCTACGTCACTCGTTTATATCTATTTATAAATTCTTTTCAAACGGAGGCTTAATTGGCTTAAAAGCAGCAAGACTAACGATTGTTTGAATAGACAAAGTTTCAGTTTCATCATTTTTATTTTTATTTTTTTG
Source organism: Fraxinus excelsior (assembly GCA_019097785.1). Lineage (NCBI taxonomy): Eukaryota > Viridiplantae > Streptophyta > Magnoliopsida > Lamiales > Oleaceae > Fraxinus > Fraxinus excelsior. Next base: position 3,923,432 of record CM032637.1, on the reverse strand, counting down.
CAAAATTTGTCAGTTGAATTTCTATTTTGTTTCAATTACATCCCTTCGTCCACAACTATGATAACACGAAAAAAATAATGCATCCAACGTAGATAGGAAAAAAGGTCAATGCTATAATTTATTGTCTAATTAGGTTAAAATGCACGTATTGTTGAAAAAAATATGCTTTCGATATGTACTTTAGAGATCTCTCTAAAGAACGACAATTTCTACATAATTTTTTTTTACCTCTTTGAAACAAAAAAAAAAATTGGGAAAGCAAATACGGCTTACACTTGGAGGTGGGGATCGTTGGAATGCAAACAGAGGAGGAGGTGGAGGAGAAGAAGAATTTCATTTTCCTTTTTTCTTGATTTTTATTTAGTTTTTTGCTTATCTAGGAAGAAGGGCAATACCGCCTTTTCAATCAAATTTTAGCCTGCTAGAAGAAAAGGTAAAATTATTGAAGGGCCTAAATGCTAAATTGAAAGATTGAAGGTGTAAATGCTACAATTAGGAAATCGATGGCCAAGTTGCAACACAAGTTCAAGTTGGAGATCTCTGCTGCTATTTTTCTGAAAAGATTTTTATAAGCTGCTTTTAACTTATAAGCATAGCCAAATACGTTCTTTCACTACAGCATGATAAGTGCATTTTTAATCACTTATTTGGGTTATATTACTAAGCTTTTGTGTTGTAGTATTGAATTTTACTTAATTTGAGTTTATTTTATTTTATTTCAGTTTTGAACTTGTATCTAAATAATTTGAAAAGAAAGCATGATCAATTGACTAATAGATGAAAATTTGTGAACTAATATGCATTTAAGTAAAAGTTGAAATACTAAAATCGAAATAATTTAATGTGGAGAACTAAGATGGAAGAAAGAAAATAGCTAAAAGAAAAATTCGAGAAGTTTTTATAATTGGGCAGCCACCCAATTCTATAGGTCAGGCAGTCGCTCGGCCTTTAACCTTAATTACATGGGTTTTTTAACATTTCTGGGTAGCCACCCCGTTTATTACCCAAGCCAATTCGGTTAAAAATTTATGTTTCCTTTAGAATTCAATTCTAACAAAGAAACTTCCGTTTGGGCCATGATATGCACAATTTTTGAAGATCCTTTGGCACTCTTTCTCAAAACATAATTAGCGTATGGAGAATTAATTGCAAAATGAGTCAAAGAACACATCAAGATTCAATTTCAAAAACTTTAAGGTTAAGGGTGTGTTTGAACCACATTGTTTTGGAAGAATGTATTTTGGATTAGTAGATTGATGGAGAATGTGTGGTTGAAAAAGAAGGAAAAATTATTTATATAATGGAAAATATTATTTTATTGAAAAATGTGGAGTAGAAGAATGAAAATGAAAATTTAAATGTGTACCAAACATGGACTAAATTCAAGAATTTTTGGGTGATGAACAACTATTATATCTTTTGTTTTCTTCTTCATAACATGTTAGACTAGATTTATTTGTGCCAGGAGAATGATGAACATTGTAATATGAATTTTTATTTTTTTAGTTTTATATTCTCGACATTAAAAATACGTTTTGGATATTGAATGATTTATATAATTTTATTTTCTTCACAATTATTGTTCATGTTAGTTGTGTAAATGTGATGACTTATTTTATACATTCGAAAAAAGAGAAATACGTTCGACGTATATAAATTATCATATGATCCAATATGGGATACAAATATACTTTTATACTCTGTGAATTTTTAAATATTCATAAAAAAATTCACACTTTTATATGTTCACATTCGTTATAGAAATATAGTCGGATCATATATGAAAGTAGATTTAACATTACTCAAAATAGATTGTTAAATAAAATATGAATATTGATTCGTCACAATTCAACCGTGTTGTCAAAATGTATAACTAAGTGATTATTACATGAAAATTTGGGATCCTAGTATGTTTGTCATCTATTAACTACGTCAATTTCCATTTAATTTAATTAATTTACTCATAATTGTATAAGTAGATTAATTTATTCATAATTTTATCACAAATAAACATATCGTATTATTCTTATTTTGATTAATCACGATAATAAAAATTGAATATATCGATCTCTGACTCAAAATTCCTTTTATTATTTGTCAAGGAATCGTATCCTTTGCCGTGGGTTTTAATTGGAAATATATTTTCGTCAAGCGCTCAACTTACGACCAGACGACGACCTTTAACCTAAAATTTACCCTGGTATTCGGTAGTGCCTGATCTCTAACAATGGATCCTCAACCTGAACCAGTAAGCTACATCTGTGGAGGTACTTCTTAACATACATGGATGGATATACAGTTGAATGTGTAATTTTCCTGTCTGTTTTTAGCTGATTGAATAATGTTAAAATAATTTTGCAGATTGCGGCCAAGAGAACACGCTGAAGCCAGGCGACGTGATTCAATGCCGCGAGTGCGGTTATCGTATCCTCTACAAGAAACGTACCCGAAGAAGTAAAACTTCAATACCCATTTATTTGGCCTCTTTGACATATACTGTAGTTTTATGATTTATTAATGATGAATTAGCTGACTACTATTTTTAATATCTTGTTTCTTCTCCATTTTTGTGATGGGTTGAAATCTGAAAGATTCTTGGGCTATTATGAAATTGTTTTGGACTCGAATTATTTGTTCAATTTGTTTATTTTTGCAAACTTATACTCAATTTGATGTATTTTAATGATTTTCTTTTAGCTGTGATTGAGTGAAAGCTTCTAACTAATTTTGTGGTGTGTCCAACATTAGCTTGTTTGATCTTTGTTTTGTTTAGTTTTTTCGTCTCCTCTTTACGTCTTTATTTTTTCTCGAGTTATCTTTTGTTTCAGAGGTTTAACTTCATGCAGAAGGAGCATTTCTTAGAGTAGTTCTCAAGTTGGAAAACTTTAAAAGCCTGGAATATAAATTGCATTGGTAAAAAATATAAATTCTTGGTGCTTTGTTGGCTGGAAAAGAGTATTAGGTTTAGTGGTTTGTCCATTGAGAAATCTTAGGTGGGGAAGTGCTAATATTTGATAAAAATTAGCCTTTCTATGAGTTTTTAATTATAGCATTCTTGATCTTTTCCAGGAGAATGATGCTCACAACAAAATTTAGTTGTTAGGGAGAATGATGTTCATCACGCGTGATGGACATTTAGAATTGTCAATAGGCCATAAAAGTTGCAGAGAATACTCAATGCTTGGCAAAATTGGGTCTTGATGGATATGATCGTGCTAAATTTTCTAGTTTTGTCTTGGTGAAGATGCTTGAAGGGCGTATTAAAGATTGTGATTTTTATTAATGGAGCTAGTTGCCCTGATAGAACAAAATGTTATTGTTCTTAAGTCTCTTATTCGATTTGTTAACGTATGCATATTGAAGTAACTAGGGAACGAATTGTTGTGTATTCACCCCATGTCATGAGCTGGATTAGGTTCCAACCTCAACAAATAATTTAATAAAAGGACCCTATAGCAATTGTGATTAGAATAAGGAATCAAAGTTGCAATTTCAACTGAAACTCTAAATCACCAAATATGGATAAGCGGACAATGTTTTTTGCTTGGGACAGAAATTGGCAAAAGATAAATAAGGAGAGTCCCAGTAGGACTTTAATTTGAAGCCATCAAATAAATATTGGATGAATTGAGGAGCATATTTACATGTGAGTGCATGTAAGAGAAAATTCAATTCAGCCACAAATAGTGAACAATAGTCCGATTGGAAAATTGCACCAATCTTGGCAGCTTACGCAAATTTGACCAATCATTGATATTTCAGTGTGCTTTGGTCTAGTTATCCTCAAATTTGGATAGTAGTTTCACATTCGCAACTCATTGCTCTTCAAATTCAATTGTCAAGATTGACTACCAATAGTTCATTCATGAAGAATCACTATCTGAACAATGCCAAATTTTGATTAGTCTTTTATTTGTTGTTTTGAGTAGTTGTTAAGATTGAGTTAGTTGTGTACCTTTATTTTGTGCTTGGATAAATTCTCGTTGTTTGCTTTTGTGGATCCCTCTTTTGATGGGCAAAGATTCATTATTGTTGCGTTAAGAATTGTAGAATTCTCGATGATTGGGTGAATCTTTAGTATTATCTAGTGAAGAATGTTGTACTCATTATATTGAATATAGTGAAGGTGATGTATATTACCCCTTTAATATCAGTGAAGGCTGAAGAACTAGTTGAAAACTGTGAGCAGTCTGACAGGATAGAATCGACTGCATGTCTTTTGGAAGAGGAATTTAATGATGAAGTTCATTAGTTGTATGTCCATCTTGTTTGGTAACGTGCATTTCCACTTTTTTTTTTAATATCATTTACCCCTAATAAAAGACAAATAACAACCCTATCTGCTTAGGATAAACAGGTCCAGTTGTGAATTTGCAAGTAACAATAACTTGTTAATGTTATTTGATACTTCATGGGACAATTACCTGTTATAAAAAATCTTACTGGATGCAAAATGAAGAAAAGGATAATGATACGAAGATAACAAAAATAAACTATAGGGTAGGGCTGAACATTCAAATCCAAGGACTTTGTCCCCGAAACTCCCCTCTCCCCTAGCACGGGACAAAGAATAGGACCACTTAGAAAAAAATTGCATTGTCGTAACATAGAGTAGAATCAAACATTGAAGAGATTAATTGACAACAGTAAAAAGATGGGCGCCTAATTCCAATATAGCAGGGGTCTATTCCTACGGGGAAAAAACTTGAAAAAAAAAATGAAAAAGAAAAGGAGGAGCTTAGTTCCTACCACCAACCAACCTGGAGCTTAGCTTTTCGTTACCCTCAACAGCAAACCCCGGACCGAGGATTAGGGCAAAACCCTCCATCCATAAAGGTTATTTAAGTTGGAGGATAATACAGGTGAATTCTTTCTAACATCAGTTTGAAGTTCGTCATATTTTCAATTTCATCTGTTATCTCAAAGTTGCTAGAGCACAGCTCAAATTCAGCTCGTGAAAAATTAGTTCTAGCTTGACTTGCATTTTAGTTTGAAAATTTCTTTGGACTTATTTATGGTATGAATAGAACTTGGGCAACCTAAAGCTCTACCTGAGTTGTTTCACTTTCACCCCTAATTGGATCAGCACAGATTATATATCAAGTGGGTTATAAATTTAGCTATTGTCTAAGATCTTTTCTGCTTGAGAAATAGTTAAAATTATGAAGATAGTACTGTGCTTTACAACGCTTGAAAATGATTTTTGTACTCATTTGCCCTTTATGTGATTTTAGTTGATTATTCACTCAATTTTTCGACTATTCTTAAGTATTCTCTTTGGTAGTATCAGCTATTTACAAATTCAATTGTCTGCTTCAGTTGTCCAATACGAAGCTCGTTGAACTGCTTCCATGATGGTCCAAAAGCATAATGTTGGTGAGGTGAGATCAAGGGTGTCTTCAATAACTATACAAGATGTTGGTGGATGTTTTGCATATTTCTGGGAATTGTTATATTTTGTAGACTTCTTGTGGTCTGGCATGGCTTTGTCACGACTCTTCTTTGAAGTACAAATGATTATGTCATGATGCTAGTTTGGAGAATAAAAGCTTATGTCCATTTTCATAGAAATCAGTTTGATCTGCAAGGTTACGTTATTGTTATTTGTTATTAAATACAGATAGAAATAGCTGTGTTGCGTCCTCTATATTGATTTTAACTGGCCAAAGCTTCCGTGGGTATTAGAGGTATAAACTAGACTGGACCAGGCATCAATGGTCCATTCACGTGACCTTGTCTTTAACAAAAGAGTGGTGCTAGTGGTACATTAGAGGAGCCATAATGGACACATGGCTCCCCTCTATTGGAAGGTATGCTGGCCATGTGTCCATTATAGACACCATTATGGTTCCCCTAATGTAATGGCAACCAGTTTTCTGACCGTTGGGTCCTCTTCTATTACATTCTAGGTTTAAACCATGGTCCACTTTGCATGTACCAGGCTTGAGAATTGTGCTAGGCCACCAAATTTTCTCGTTTGGTGAATGGTCAGGTTGCTGGCCTGAACCAGTAATCATTAAATGTCATTAATGGTGACACAACGCCTAAATGGCTTAGGTCTTGTCGCGTCCTCCTTGGCTCTGCAAGTAAATTAAAGGTTGGTACATGATTGGAAATTATGGGGCAACATTGGTAGCATCAAATTGTTGGGTTCTGTTTCTTAGCCCTTAGGTGAATCAAACCAAACATCTCAAGATAAAGCTGCTGAAAAATGAACGTGGAAGGAAAAACAAAATTTGATCAGCTTTATAAACAAGGTCGACATGGCCATATTCATTCAACGTTATTGCAATTTGATCCAAGATTTTTACTAAATAATTATATTCATACTATAACATCAATCAATCACACGTATGATTTGCATAGTTATCCTCGAAACTTGATCATACTTTTAAATCTTGATTCTTCATCAGCAGCAACTTCAATTCTGTTTTAGAATCTTGAAATTTCAAGTTTTCATTCCTCGGATCTATTTCAATATCATTCCAAAGTGTAAACTTTTTCCATATTCTTCCAAATAATAAAATGCGATTGGTGCTCAGAAACAAGTCGAGGATTCTAAAGTTCTTGGAACACAAGAAGAAAAAGACCATTTCACTAACATTCTCTCTCTTCAAGTGTGACATCCCAAGCTGAGCCATCCTTCATGGCTACGTCTTGTTCCCAATTTCATTCATCCTATACCTCTCTTTTTTTTCTTTTTTTGTCATTTTTTGCATAATACAATCTCCATCGTAAAGCTACGCTAACAGTGTCCAGCTTTGCTCGCGATTAGACGAGTCAATTTACTTTGACAAAAAGGATAATATTTGTCCAAACCCTTGTTTGTATAATTATGATCGATCTGAGAATTTTCGCAAAAATTTAAATAAAATCACGAAGGCAATATAAATTAATTCCTTGCGATCTATATTTTTATATCCTCTTCACTGCTATATTAACAAAATAAAAATGCCAGAGCAGAAAGTATACAATACAAAAACACAAAAATCGTTGGAACAAGCAATTAAAAACAGACGATTTCATTTCAAGACGGAAGAAGAAAATATAGGGCAGTTTCCTGAAATTAAACACGACGGCAATCGTGTCAAACCTTGAAGCTTCCCCCGAATTTAATTTAATCTAGGCCGGGTGAAATTGAGTTCCCACAAATTAAATGAGAACTCATTGGAACGGCCATTATTCAATTCCCTTCAAAATAAATATATGAATGCGTAACAGAGAAGAACATGTGAGACCTTTCTTTGAGCAGAAGAGAATGACGAATTGACTCGCTTATGCATATAACAAAGAAAAGGTTTCGATCGGTATATGCCCGCAACGGAACCGAGAGGCATAGAAATAGCACGCTCGGTTCTTTCAATGGCAACGTTAGAGAAACCCTAGAGATTTGGCTTCGATTTATAGGGGTTCGGTCATTTGTATTGTCATTTTTACCCCTATTTGTGCAGCCACTTTGAGATTCATTGGAGTTAATGTGGGATGGATTTATGTAGGTCTGTCCGTGAGTCAATTCAGTTCGATTCGAAAATTTTAGGGTATTTAATAAATGGAACCGTTTGAGTTTGGTTCGATTTCATACCATAATCATTTTTTTTTAACATTTACAACAACACTACATAAATATAACTAATGACATTTCATTCGTAACGTATACAAATTAACGTAGTACAATTCAAATATATATATATATAGCGTCGAATAGCAATAATTCAATGCATACAAATACCAAAAAGTAGATATTAATATTAAAATGTCGGTGATCCATATCAATAATTTATTTGTGCTAATGGGCTTTAAAATTAAAATTATGAAATGATCTGATTTACTTAATTAAATTGTTAATTTATTTAGAAAAATAAAATAATTTAATTAATTCAATAAAAAAAAAAATTTTATTTAGTTTCGGTTCTTAGTCTAGACCCGACTCAAGCTCATTGGTTCTCGATTCGAGTACTCATTCGGGTATTTAACTTATTAAGAACCGCTGGTTCGGTTCGGTTCGGGACTTTTGGACACCCCTAGATTTATGTTCCGATCAATATCGAAATCTAATAATTCGTTAACTAAATGAATCAAAGGTCAATTCAATATGATTTGTTATAAATAATTGGATCAATAAAATATTTTTTATGACATGTTATTTGTCACTAAAATAAATAAATTTAGAATAAAAAAGTAATTAAATTCAAAACATTAAAAAAAATTAAAAAGTCAATCCGCGTATACACAGTGTTCTAAAAAGCGTAATGTGTTGCGAGTCGTGAATGTTTTGGGTTAGGCGAGTTTAGACGAAACCTAGGCATGAAAACACATAAAAATGTATTTTTTTTTATTTTAATATTATTTTGAATTTTTAATCAGTTAAAAACTATTTAATAATACATACAAATTATAATATCAAATGCAATTTTAAGAATTTAACAAAATAAATATATTCGATAAACAAAATATAGTATAATAGTGCTAAATGAAATATTTGGAGATTTTTGAATTTTTATGAATTAGAAAAACTGAGGGAAAAGGATTAATTTAATAAATTATAAATAATTATTCATATATACAATACACTATAATCAACCCAAATGTACAATACATCGCAGCCAAATTAAAGGTATAATGTACTACAATCAAACCAAATGAATTCTTATCTCACATCGAAACTTTGTAACGAAATGCTTGGAAATGTCCTCTATAAATAATTGAGTCAATAAATAGATAAGCAACTTTTTGTGTCTTTCGATCTAATTGGCTAAAAGTTGAAAAAACTGAAAAAATGATAATTTTTAAACCCATTTAAGAATTGAAAAAATTGGAGAAAGGGGGGATTAATTTCAACACTGATTTTTTTTTCCTAATTCCTTTAATTTCGGATCGAATATCCGATAACATAGCAAATCGGATATGGATTTAACAATTAAATATCTATTGGATTTTCAAATCGGATCGGATAATTATTTTTATCGAATTGAATCAAATATATGCAGGTCTAATCTATATTCGGTCCATTTACAGCCATATTTGAACCCTTTTGAAGTGTAACATTGATTTCTGGATTTAAAGGGTGAATTACATTTTACAATGAGGTTGAGTAAGTTTATTTTTTACAGTCTAGGGTTTACACTTGAAATTACCTGTTGGTTGGCCAGAGCAATGCCTCCCAACTGCAGAAACGGCGTTACGAAATGCAAAAATGATTATTCACTCACTCTATACAAAATCGAAAGAGAAAATATAAAATGTGACTTTATATAGATTTTATAGTAAAATGCTTCGTCTGGACGAGGTTCAAACAAGAAAAATTGTAGAATAAAAGAAAATATAGCAAAACCACCTTAAATGAAATAAATGAGGAAGGAGAAAAAAGATAAATGGGACACGACGAGCTTTTGGATGAGGTTCAAACTAGAAATATTATAGAGTAAAAGAAACTATAGCAAATCTACTTGGAATGAAATAAATGAAGAAGAAAATAAAAATAATGTTATCTAGCAAAATTCATGTGCCAGTATGTAATATGTTCAATTAAATGTGAAATTATGTGGTTCATTTAATGAAATTTGTAATTTAATGACACTAATGTTGTCACATGTTAAATCTTAGTCGTACTAAATAACATTACACAGAAAATAACAAGATAGATAATGGTGTTAAATGGTGCGAGTCAAGCCAAGCCGTTAACTCAACTATCGTTGGACTCGGCTGGCAAGCCGACTTGCTCAATTGAAGTGCGACTCGGTAAATTTTTTTTTTTTTTTAACTCAAAATAACATATTTTGGCGAGTCGGCTCGACTTAACACCCCTGAGGATAAAATGGGTTGCTTTAGCAATTGGTGACTGCTACGAAGAGTTGTACTTTGTAAGAATCAAGACTTGTTCAAGATTTTTAAAAAAGATAAATGACAAATGGGATTAACGGCTATAATCCCTCTTGTACTGAACCGTTTATTGGAAATCTTTTTGGAAAGTGATAGGAAGGGAGCCAAGTGGGCAAACGTTAAATTGTCTTGACTTTTTCATTGTTTTCAAGGATAATTGTATAGTCGGTTTCAAGTCTTTTATATTTTGCAGATTTTATTTTAACTTTTATTTTATGTCATTCACAATTTCAAATCTTTCATTTTATTGCAGCGCAAGAACAAATAGATGAATTACATCTATTTGACCGTTAGTTAACCAAAAATCCAACCCCAAAAGACCAAGCACTATTTCTATATCTCGCTTCCATCTCACATAATTATTCACAGTCAAGGTTTCAATAACATACAAATAAGTTGAAAGAGCTGAGACATTTAAAAGTGTGAAAACACAAAATAACATGTTTAATATCATCCAAACAAAGTGAACGCGAACAATGGATAACAACATATTCATCATATTAACATGGGCTAAATTAGACCATCTGTAATTAAAGTCAAAATCAAGTGAACATTATTAATGGTAAGAGTCTAAATGCATCATTTTAAAGTCATTTTTGGGTTGACAATATAACACGTTGTAATGAACTCTTTAAACACATAATCAAGTTAGTTAACAAAACATATTGATTTTCGAAACATCAACGTCTTTGGGAAGAAGGAGATTTGTAGATCAAGTAAACTCGTTAACTGTCTTTTGCCAATTTTTAAAAATATCATATATAATAACACATTTGGGCAAGATACTATATGTAATAATTTAAAATTACAATGTTAACGTCCAATTATTATTTATTTTTCTTTTGAAGAAAAACAAATAAAAATGAGTGTGCCACTTTGGTAGCTACTACTCACTTTTATTTCAAAATATTTCTTTTAATGGAAGCACTAAGACATGCTTGCAATCCACGAAAAATTCAATAATAATAATCACGCAACATAATCACAATCATTAACTGATGAAAAACAAAATGCATGCGCGATTATAAGACGAAATTGACAACTAAATTTCAATATATGAAAATGAAATTTAAATGGACAGATAATAACGACATTTAATTATTTTAGTAAAAATATAAAGTCTTCAATTTTACATATAATTTTAATTTGGTCAAAATTGAAATATATCAATTCCATTTAAAATATAACTTTAAAAACCCTTTTTAAAATTCAAATTTAGGCTTGTTCGGTAGAGATTAAAATTGAAAAATTAGTCGTTATTGTTGACTTTTATTATACGAGTGAGACCCAATAACGGCCATATTTTCAATTTTAATTGAATTTTAATCCGTACTGAACGGGACCTTAATACATCTTCTCTAAAATTGCATTTTTTACCCTAGATTTAAAATTATCAAAAGTTACAATTTAAAAATTACGAGGTAGGTCCTTCCTTTTAAAATTGCAAGCTGGCCCCTTGAGTGTTAATTGCAAGAAATGGCTATCTTTCTCATAATTTGCATGTAAAGCCCAGTCCCCACCTAAAAATGAAAACTATAGGCTTTTTCCCTCCTCTCTCTTTTGGCGATGCCGCCGTCGAATTAGCGACGCTTACCACTATCATCTGCTGCTCACTGATTCATCACCGCCCCTGCTGGGCAGCAGCTGCGAGTGTCGCAAGCGTGCCGCTGATTTGCAGCGCTGGCTGACTGGTGAGCATTAGCATTGAACACAATGTTGCCGGAGATAAAAAATATGCACACAGATTTATACTCAAACCAAGTCAAAACCCATATACCATTATTCAAACACATACGGCTTCATATACACACAGACAGGGCTGCAGTTTTTGTTGTAGAACATATATATACATCCAGATTTCTATACACACAGATGACGGAGCTGCAGAATTTTAATTTAAGGAAAAAAAAAAAAAAAAAAAACTCCATAACCATGTAAGTGAGAGAGGAGATAGTAGCCTAGATGTGGTGTAAACCGGTCAGCCTCTTAAAGGTTTACATGTGCGATAGCATGAGAACTCCTTGCACTCAAGATGAGATATTGCGGGAATGGTGTGTTGATGGTGCACACTTCGGATTCAAAGCAATGAAAACATGAGAAAGGTGTTTCAATTTGGTGGTGTCAAATTGTTGTAGCTTAGTAAGGCATGATCCGATCCGCTTGCTGTTCATGGGCAAACAGTTGTAGACAAACAAGGCATGTGCTGATCCAGCTTGCTATTAGTGGGCTAAAGTCCACAAATTCGAGTGTCCAATTGAAGCACATGTTTGGCACATGTGTTGGGTGGTTTTCAGAACCTAGACTAGTGGAAAGTGTAGACAGTTGCTAGAACTAGTTGAGGGATGCAGTTTCTAGCTATTTCAGACCAATTGGGTTGGTTTATTCCTTTGACAGTTGGGGATGACAACTGCATACGATTTTGGTCAATAAATACTGATGGCTGAACTGTTGAGACACAAGAGTGTTGTGATCTTTTAGTGTCTCCCTCGTGTCTTGTATTATTGTTGAGTAATAAACAAGTTGGGTTTATATACTATTGCTCTTTACTTCATGTGGGTGCATTGTGTGAATTTGGGTTGGCTGATTAAGTGTGACTTAACTCCATCATAGATCAAAATCTGGCTAAGTATTTTACTTGGAATTTGTCCATGTGATAAAACCCATATATGTGCGAGGGTAGATTTTATTTTGTGGGGAGAAGATTGCTTGGGTTTTAAATGAATTAGGTTTCAACAAATTTTTTTATTTTTTTTTGTTTAAAGGATTCAAATTTTAGCATGCAACCCTGATATCAATTGTTGTAATATTACAATGATCATGATAAGAACAAGAATTATGTATTCTAAATTGATAGATTGGAATTCATACCTACAGAATACATTGTTATGTATGAATATTACCAACTAGATCTTCTTCTTCTTACTCCTCAAAATAACTAGTCGTCAATGGGACATTCAATAAACGATATCAAGAGGAGAGATGACATAGCCATTATATAGGAAATTGTAAAGTCGGCTCATCGTCGACTCTAATTCTAATTAAGGTTTATATAATTCCGACCAACATACTTAAAATTACCACATTATAAGAATAAAGCTCGTAAAGTGTACAACGGCATAAGTGATCACTAACAATCACAGTATTATTGCAAACCATACATCTAATACGTAAAATTTATAATCAAATGGAAGCTCACATAATAGAAATATTGTAATACTAAAAATTAAAAGTTGAAAGTTCGTGATTAAATTAAATTAAATTATTAATCACCGAATTGGTAAATAATCAAATTCTTTATTCTTTATATAACATACGTCTAGACATCTGAACGAAATTATTTCTTGAACTAAATAATTTATATTAAATTTCGAATAATTCTTATTCAGCTTCCAACAGAATTTGCGTATCACTTTTTTTTTTTTTAAATGTGGTTTATAGGTTGACTTCGTGAAGTGTGACCGCGTTAATGAGTACTCCGATGTTGGAGTTTTGTCAGGGATGCTTTCACTAGACTTGATAATGGGGGTTTGAGATTTTTTGGATGTTAGGGAGTTTTTTTTTTTTTTTTTTTAAGGATTTAACTGATAAGTCTTAAACATTAATTTAGGAATTGAATATTATTTTGTAGATATATTGTGATGTGGATTAAACTCACACAACAATATATGAAGCTTTTGCCGTGATGAATCCAGTCAATTGAAAGGATCGATAATAACCTTAATTAAGACCAATTTTAAAACATCGGAATTTAAGTTTAGTAGGAAAACAAATGACTAACCTTCTCGATATTTAAAAACATAATGTAAATCTTATTAATAGGAGTAGTCAAGTCCTTATACATTTTTTTTTTTAATGGAGGAACTCGCAGTCGCTTCCCGTAAGTGCGCGCTGGGTAAATCTCGCTCCATGTGCAGTAGCCCGCAACCCACACATAAGAGATAACGGGGCTCGACCGAGGAAGTGTTGGCAGGGGATTCGAACTCGTGACATTCGGTCTCCGCGTTCATCTACTCTACCAACTCGGCCACCCCGAAGGAGTGTCAAGTCGTTATATCTTGATCTATACGTCGGTATTAACTTTTCACCGCAAGATGATTGTTTGTTTGAGCAGATCAATGTTAAGATTCGTTTACTTGTTTTTTAGTTTTAATTGAATCAAATTGCTCGTTAAAGGTTGAAATACTCTTATACCATATTAATACTCGATATTCCATTTTAGAAAGTCAACCTTACGAAGAGAAGTATCACAATACCTTATATGTAGGACTATATTTTAGTAATTAGTTGATATTTGATTCATCTCTTAACACGTATTATAAATTTTGTCAGACAAGCAAGACATTACAGATATCGATTCAAATTTAAGAAAAAGCACGCAAGTTAGTACCACGATCACTATAATCTCTGAGAATTTTTTATACACTTTGAAGTTATTAAGATTATCTACGTCTATCGAAATAATGCTATGTTACCACAATGAATGTATTAAATTTTGACCATACAAAGTCAGGTCGGCCTTTTATAAATACTAGTTGTTGACACGTGCGTTGCTCGAATTATGTATTTGTTGTGTTTTTATTAGTATAGAAATTGTAGATATTCAAAAAAAGGTAGTTTAAGATTTATTGGATTATTCAAAGTCTTGGAAGCATATTATTATCTCGCTAATACTCCATTTAACAAGGTGATAATTTCAAAAGCTGATATAATTGCACAGAGGAACTCGGCAAAAATAAAATTGAAAATATCAAACGTTTGACATACATAAAAATTGCAGGTTTATATGAGTAAGAAATATTTCATTAATTAAATAATAAAGCATACGTCGAAAAATGAAAATGTATAGCAAAGAAGTTGTAAAAGAAGCTTTGCAACCTCTGTTTTTATTTTTAAGAATTTGATTTTATCTTCTGTGTAATGGAAGACAAATTGGAAATTTGTTTTAAAACAGAAGGGCAATATGTAATACTTTTATATATTCATTAATTGAAATTATGTAGACACTGTTTTATGTTTGAACGAGCTTTGAATTTAATCTTCTTCTCTTTTTCTCCAATAAAAGTAAATAAATAAATAAAGGTCTAAAGTGGGTCAAAAACTCAATATTTGTTAAGTATTTAAACCCAAATGAAATATCAATCAACGAAAACATTAACTGTGTTGTACATGTGTGTGAGAGAGAGATAGATCAAGTGCAGATAAAGTACCAAAATTTTGTTAATTTATTTATTTATTGTTATTATGCAAATAGTATATTATTTCAAAGCATGGATCGACCTGCCCTATCGTGGGGTTGAGGGGACAGCGAGGCTCGGGCGCAACGCTCTAGAAGGTGGGGATTGACTTGCCTAATCGGTCGAGGGGGCAGCGCCTCTCGTGGGGATTTGGAGGCAACGCCCCGACAGGTCATGGGGGTCGAGGGGTCGGCGCCCATCGTGGGGGTTCAGAGGCAACGCCCCCGACAGAGATTTTGATTTTTTGTATGTATGAAATGAAGTTATGTTTTTTAGTGAGGATGAACCTCTTTTTTTGTTGTGGTTTTTATTCTAAATTCAAAGAAGACACGCCGTGTTCTTGGTGCTGCGCGGAGATCTTGTCTGATCCCCAAAACTAAGATATTTAACTCAATTTTCACTATAAAAAAAAAAAGTCCGTGCAACGCAGAGACACTGACACTCCTTTTTTTTTAAAAAAAAAAAATAGTGATAACAATTATGATGTTTCAATTCATCACTTTAACTTTTTCCTACTCACGAATTAAACAATATTTTGAAAGGTTGCTCGCGTTCTGCTGAATGTTCAAAATTACATTTACCATGAACTAAAGTTTCAATTACAAGCATGTCCTTCATAACAGATTGGAGACAGAATATACAACAAATAAACTCTGCAATCAACAAGCGAGTGCTATATCCTCCTGTAAGTTTTCTTTTGTAATGGCCTTCTCAGACTTCGAATGGCTACCACTATTTTTATTATTGAATATACATAAGAATTCATGGCCATGAATAAGCTCAACACATAGAAAATATTCCTCAATTCGTATATCATCATGTGTTGCTTTCACAGATTCTTAAGAACTTCATAATATTTCTCAGTTTTACATCTTGCACTTTTGTCTGAAACCAATTTCCAAGATGAAATAAAATCTTTCAAAATAGAAAGATAAATCAAATTATTCAAACTCTAATACGTGTTTTTTTATAGCAGACTCGTAAAAAAAAAGGATATATATATAAGATGTGTATAAAATGGATAAGACGTATGAAATTATAAAATTGGAGGAATGGATGATTGAAAATAAAATTGGAGGACTGGAGGAGTGAAAGAGAAAATGAATAGCAACATCTTATTGGTTACTATTACATCTACGGTACTACAAAACTTCCCTTTTTAATACAGTAGTGATAAATAGTTGTCATCAAATGAAGTACACAATTTACCAAAGAATATGCCCACAAAGTACATAAACCTAGACCATAACTTGCCACCTTCCTTGAAAGAGCACCAAAGAATATACCAAACTAAATGAGATCTGCCCCATACCTACTCTACCCACCAAACCCCAAGCCCATCCAAAATAAATGAAGGAGGCAACCAGAAAATGCATTTTTTTTAAAATTAGTTATTCGATGAAAACTATCTTATTTTTTTCCTATTATTTTTTGTTATATTATTTTATTTTGTTTACTTAAGTTAGATAGCAAGATGTCATTTTACACAAATTCGATAAATTTCAGATGAAAATTATCGAAAGGGCTAATTTATCAAAATCTGGGGACAAAAATCAATCAAAATAAGGCCAAGGACAATATCGCAACTTCGACTAAAGTTTAGGGATGAAATTTACAAATTTCCTTTTAAATAATATTCATAATAACTAAGTTATGACACTCAATTTCTTGTAGAAATTGGAAACATCTACGAGCATGCCATCTTACATAGTGATAAGCTATTGATTGTGACGCTTTTTTGATATAAATTAAAATTCAGATTTTAATCTAAATTAAAGTTGTTACTAATTTCAATCACATATTTTACGAGACATATAATTTTTCAATCATAAATTTCATCAATTTTTATCAAAATCCACTAAAAATTCGATTTTAATCCCCACCAAACAGGGGCTATAATGCGAAAATTAGACTTCGCACTTCGAAGACACTGTATTTCACCACTTTTTACTGGGAATGAATTTATATTTTCATTCAAGTAAAAATCAACAATTAATTTCAATATCATATTTGATGGAATATATAACTTTTCAATCACACGTTCGATCAACTTTAATCAAAATCTGATGAAAATACGATCTTTACCTTCGCCAAACAGGCTTAACTTTTCCTACTTTCATATCAAATTGTGCAAATTAAATTCCGGTTAAAGATATATGTAAAATCCCCTGAATCGTGACCTGTGGCTTAGCTGCATTCAGAAAAGACATTTTGGCTTGCAAGTTGTAAGTTATAAAAAAGACAAGTAGTCGGTCCATTCATATCACTCGTAAAACATATTTTGTTTATATTAACTTAACACAAAGGGGTCATCAAAACACTGATTGGATACCTACCAAGTGGACACCATACCCTCTTCATTGCCTTGCTAGGTTGGATTTGACATTGGAAAAACATGTGCATAAAATGAGTGATTCTACCCAACACCAGTCTAATCTACGTAACAGTAGATATATGAAGTTTTTTTTTATTTTTTTATAAATTTAGAATCGATTATGGAAATGATTTTCTGTCTCTTGATTCGGTTAATGCTGCTAGATAAAAAGTTTCTAAGCTCCTTTGTTTCCTCATTTTTTAAAATTTATGTTTTCAAATTCATTTTGAAACATAAATTATAGGACCTACATCTTTTATCAATTTTTAAATTATATATTTCATCAATTTTAGTTAAAATTTACTACAAATCTAATTTCAGTGAAACCAAATTGGCAACTATCGTTGACAATGAAAAATTGGATCTACGACTTCTTGCGATATGCTGTAGCGAGACATCAGGATGACAAAAGAGTCGAGTAGCTTGTCAGTTCGGCTCGTCAAAACTCGGTTCATAGAAGACTCATACTTGTTTTGAGATGAGCTCGAGTTGAGCCAAGGGTTCCTTCGACCAACCGAGCAAGGCTCGGCTTCTCAGCTCGTGAACGGATCGTGGGCAGTGAGCCCAAAAAATGTGAAAAAAAAGTATAAAAAAAAACTCGAGCTCGTGGGCTTGTGAGCTCATGGGCCGAGCCGAGCTCGTGGATAGATAGACAGAGCCAGCCCAACTCGAGACATAGTATTCTTATGAATGGAAGCATCACTTTCATCATTTTGTGAAGATTTCATTTGATGACAAGCCGAGCTCCTAGGTAGATGGGTCGAGCCGGTTCAACTCGGCCAATTACCATCACTAATGAGACATGGTATTCTTGTGAATGAAAGCGTCACTTCCATCGTTTTACGAAGATTTCATGTCGAATATGACAAGTAAATGAATAGTGTGGTGAGAATCAAACATAAATATGTACTGCTAAATTTAAAGACAAAGGAATCCAAAATCGGGACAACTATCCTTTTTTGTCCGTATCTTTTCTCATTTTTTTTTTTTTTTTTTGGTGGTTGGAACATCACAATAATATGAAGATATTTTACGTTGCCTTTACATTTGTGGTATAGGAGATCCATGAATGGCTATTGGGAGTGCCATTAATTTATTTTCTTTTATCTTTTTATATCAATAATAATAAAAACGTGTAATAAATTATTTAGTCCCTGTTTGGTATACATTAAAATTTTCATTTTCATTCTTCTACTCATTTTCAAATACACATTTTTCAATAAAATAATATTTTACATCACATTAATAACTTTTCCTTCTTTTTCAACCACACATTTTCCATCAATCCACTATTCCAAAATACATTCTTCCGCTCAAATACACCCTTAATTCCAATCATTTATAAAGAATTACTTTCACTTTTACCGTTTTACCTTCTTTTAGCCAGAAAAAATTGACCCGTCGAATTCAACGAGTTCTTAACTTCTTATAATTGTGTCTATACCCCTACATGAATATGATTTGGGGAACCTTATTTGAGGGTTGGATGGTTATTTTGAAACCGTGTAAGGATCAAAATGCACATATCAAAAAGTACAAGGATCAAAACGGAAAATAAAAGAAGAGTAAAAGAGAGAAAGGTCACCACCGCCCCACTGGCCAACTACCACCACATACTCCGTGAAAACTTTGAACTTCACACTTTCCTCCACCAAACGGCCGCCCAAATAACAAATAATTAAAATTAAAAAGAAATTACTAATAGAAAATAAAACACGGAAAGCCAGTTGAGTTCCCTATAAAAACAAAATAATTCATCATTCTCCCTTTCTTCTCTCTTAATAATCTCCAATCCACCTCTGTCGGTCGCTTCACCGAATCTCCAGATCTCCAAAACTTAATTTCTTACTTTTATTCTCAAATTATACATAATTTTCAGTGTATTGTTGAGCAGAAAGGAAATTTTTTGGACGAATTTTGGAGAATTGCAGGTTGAGCTTCGACGGGGGTTACCGCGGTGGATCTAAATGCAGTTTGCCTGATTAACTATCGAAGCGATTAATTTGTGTGCTTCAATTTTACCTGAAAAGAAAAAAAAAATAAAAAAAATTGCTCAGAGGCCTGAGCTGATTGGATCAAGAAACGGAAACGAGGCGGTATTTTCTGAGTTCTGGAGAAATCATGCACCATCAAGATCAGCGGAAGAAGGTTTTGGTTCTTTTCTGAAACACCTCTCCTCCCTCCCTATATGCGTAATGCGTTATTCATATCTTCTGTTTAGGGTTTCTTTTTTCTGCTTAAAATACGAGTTCATACGCTTAAAATCTTCATAATTACAAATCGAAATTCTCGATCCCAAAACTGAGATTTTTCTGAAAGAATTCATCTTCTATCGAGTTTAATTTTAAGTAAATTTAGAGTTTTTTCCCCCTGGAGTTGGCTATGTTGCATTCAGTAGTTTTCGGCTTCATTTCACAGGGTAAGGAAAAAAAAAAGCTGAAATCTTGCAACTGGAGAAATGAAATTACATTTATTTTTATTAGATTATAACGGAAACATTAGGATTTGATCCGGTGAATAAAGTTTGCTAATGCTACCTATGAGTATTTAATTTATTGATATCTTAGATCTATATTTGATAGTCATGTCGGTTTATCTTTTACTTTAAGCTGGCTGATTATTTATGCGATACTAGTGTTTTAGGATCATTTTCCTTTCTAGATTGTTATTTGAGAGCCTCAATGCCATCTGCAGATTCTGTACTCTTTACTCCATCATCAGAATCTCTGTCTGCCAAAGTGATAGCTGTTTGGATTCCTACCTTTTGATTTTTTTTTTTTTCAAGAAGCTTATTTGTAACATGCTTTACAGGATTGAGCTTGATTTTTCTTTTTCTTCATTATTTTCCCTTATCAAACATTTTCTTTATCCCTTTCTTGAACCTGGAATGTTCTATTGGATGAAGTACTAATTCTGGGTATCAGAAGTTTTTTTATAGGACTTCTGTAGTGAATAACATATTATCTGTCACCTTGAAATTCTCAAGGAGAAGCACAGTGTACTCAGTTCTTACTAGTCACTGCTAAAATATTATTCACGCCTTCATGATCTGACCATGTATTAATTATTTGCAGAGCCCCAAAGAGATGGAGATTTTTACTGAGCACGGAGATGCCAACAGATACAAAATTCTAGAGATTATTGGCAAGGGGAGCTATGGAGTTGTTTGTTCAGCCATTGACACGCAGACTGGGGAAAAAGTAGCAATAAAGAAGATAAAGGACATTTTTGAGCATAGCTCTGATGCTATCCGGATTTTGCGTGAGATTAAGTTGCTTCGGCTTTTGCGTCATCCTGATATCGTTGAAATTAAGCGAATCATGCTGCCATCCTCCAGGCGTGATTTCAGAGACATTTATGTTGTATTCGAGCTTATGGAGTCCGACCTTCATCAAGTCATCAAAGCTAATGATGACTTGACACATGAGCACCACCGGTTTTTTCTCTATCAGATGCTGCGAGCACTGAAATATATGCATACAGGTAACTTTCAGCATCCTTTTTTTGGCAGCATTGGCTTGAACAGATATGCATAACTTGTGAGATTGAATTGCAATCTGGTGGTTCATAGATGAAGATACTTTGCCTATCTTCATTTTTTTAGTTTTGTTTTTTCAGCGTTGCGTGTACCATTCTGACATTTCCATTTCTTTAATTCTCGTGTTGATCATGGAATACTTTTGTTCAAGTGTGGCTATTATATGGTTTTTATTTCTTATTTAAACATCTTTGGTTTCAGCTAATGTGTACCATCGAGATCTTAAACCGAAGAATATATTGGCAAATGCAAACTGCAAACTTAAAATATGTGATTTTGGATTAGCAAGAGTGGCCTTCAATGATGCCCCAGCAGCTATTTTTTGGACGGTATGTTATTCTTTAAACACGTTCTCATATAGTTTAGTTTGGCACTTCATCCCATTGTTCTCATTTCTAAAGGTGTCTGGATTCCTGTCCTTTTTTTTGACCTTTCTGTCACAAATTACAGGATTACGTTGCTACGAGATGGTATAGGGCTCCTGAGCTGTGTGGATCTTTCTCCTCCAAGGTAACTATCATGTAAACAGTGCATTGCTTTTTCCCTTTCTTGATGTAGATCTGAAATGTGCCAGGAGCATGGTCGTATACTATTTTATGGATCATAACAACTTTGACTTCATTCGTTGCCTATGTTAGTTTTGCAACTATATGTGCACGATATGGGTCAATAACATATCTCCACTTAAATATGCTGATGGTGTTGACTTGTTTATTTAAATACACGATGTATGTATTCAGAGTGCCTTATGTGAGTAGTAATTGTAGATTAAAACAATTGTTGTTCAGGGAGGACTATTGAACTCTCTTGGAAGTTGATATTTCTGTTCTTTGAGGTAACTGTGTCAGATTGCAACATTTCCGCCGGGGGAGGGGGTTTATTGCTGTCATTTCTTTCGGTTATTGTGAATCTTTCTCACTAGTGCTAATATGTTGCTTGCAGTATACCCCTGCTATTGATATTTGGAGCATTGGCTGCATTTTTGTGGAGGTCTTGACCGGGAAGCCATTGTTTCCGGGTAAAAGCATAGTGCATCAGTTGGATTTGATTACTGATCTTCTGGGGACACCATCGGCAGATACAATTTCTTGCGTACAGCACATCACCCTCTATACTTTGTATTTTCATGTTTACTAGTTATGAAAGGATATTGTCCAAGATATTTGTGTAACTGTCATATTATGTCATGGATGCAGGTACGCAACGAGAAGGCAAGAAAATATTTAGCAGGAATGCGGAAGAAGCACCCAATGCCTTTTGCTGAGAAATTTCCCAAAGCAGATTCTGCATCACTTAATTTATTGAGAAGGCTGTTAGCATTTGACCCAAAGGATCGACCAACTGCAGAAGAGGTACATTGTACCTTAAAAATATAATGGCATCATACAAGCTGCATATGTTTAGATATGCATTACTAGATTGAGCTTTTCACTTGTATTTATTTGGTGTATTTGTATATTAGGCATTGGCGGATCCTTACTTCAAGGGACTGGCTAAAATTGAAAGGGAACCTTCCTGTCAGCCAATCTCAAAGTTGGAGTTTGAGTTTGAACGGCGAAGAGTGACAAAGGAAGACATCAGGGAATTGATATTTCGGGAAATATTAGAATACCATCCCCAACTACTGAAGGACTATATGGCAGGAATTAACGGCATGAATTTTCTATATCCTAGGTTTTGAACACTTCCATTTTGAGCTTACCTATTTGATTATAACTTTTAACCTTACATTACATGACTCTCATATAATAATGGATTTTGCTCTATGCAGTGCCATTGGTCATTTCAGGCAACAATTTGCCTATCTTGAGGAGAATGATGGAAAAAGTGGACCCGTGATTCCTCCTCAGAGAAAGCATGCCTCGCTTCCGAGGTTGGTTCATTCATTTAATTTATTTAATATTGTTTCTGTTATGCATCTCGTCCTCATAAAATAATTAATGTTGTCAAAGTGTGGATATGGATTTTCCTTTTTGCTATTTGTTTCTTTATTTTTAAATGAGGAGAGAACTTTGTCTGGCAGAAATTAGATAAATATACGGATATGTGAATGCAGTATGAGATGAGGAAACAACTAACGCGCATCACTTTTTATTGAAGTTTAAAAAATAAAGGTGAATTCTACCAGGGGTCCCCAACCTTTCTTGAGTTGGACACCCATGTCTTTATCCTACCATTTCTTGAAGTCATAGCTCCAACATCTTAAACCTGTGGCGCCCATGTACCCGGCTAACGGAAAATGTATATTTGAACATTAATGACCATGGGACACTTGCGTGGTGTCGGACTGAGTAGGTAAAATCGTCCAAACAGATTTCCTTTATTCCAAAACAAATCAATCTGTGACTTCAACTTTCATTTAGAAATCCAAATAGGATGCAAGTCCTTAATGTTTATGAAAACATGTCCCCTTGCTTCAACTCATCCTGACATTACATGAGTGTTGCTTGGCCGTTTAAAGCTGGGATATGGATACCACTTATTTAAAAGGTCGTGGGTAATGGGTACAACAAATGTTAGTTGAGGACATGGGTGCCACACTTAGGAAGGTTGGGAACTCCTAGTGGAAAATGACATGAACGCGTTTTCTATAAAAGCTTATTGCAAATTGGATTGGTTTCTCCTTGACAAGTTAGTGCTTGAGCCACTTAATTGTCGTTGATCTATTTTTCCGAAATTCCTTACACAAGGATTTAGAAAATCAAGACAACTTGGTAGTCTGCTTCCCTGTTTTCCTGACTTCTTTAACTAGCCTCTTAAAATATCTTCTGTTTTCATGTATATAGAATAATAGTGTCGATTTTACTTGATGCAGGTCTACTGTTAGCTCAAGTACTATACCTCCTAAGACACAACAGAATGTTTCTATATTTGATAATCATCAAAATACAAAAGAAATGGCCACTGGAGTTATTTCTGAGGTCATTTCTGGAAATCTTTCAAAGGTTTCACAGCCACCACCACATATGCCCAATGGTATTAAACATTTTCTGCAAAATCTCCTTTTCTGATCTCGTTACTAGTCCACCATGTAATATGAGATTAAGAAGGTACTATAATCCCATGCATTGTCTTTGATCACCGATGGAAGCTAGACGTATTTATCTGCGGTATTGCAATTGAGCATGTGGAACAAGGCCAACAAGCATCTGCACTTTCTTCTATTTATCTTTTTGGACAGTTGGAAAAAAATTGTAAGGTTATGTTCAGTGAGGTCACATAGGTTCAGTGAGAGAGGAGAGGGAGGGGATAGGATGTTATTGGAGGACAGGAGGATCATATAAATATTTATGCTAAACAACAGCCTATGAATTGGTTTATGCAACATGAATCTTACTCAAATTGAAATATGTTGTTTTTCCATTTTCAGTAACACATCCATTTTTTGTGCAGCCAAGCTGGGAAGAGTGGTAGGGCCAGTTCTACCATATGAGAATGTCAATCACATCAAGGAGGCCTACAATGGGAGAGTACATGTTCAGAATGCTGCTCTTCCAAGACCAGTCTTTCCACACTTCTCTACAACTAACTTGGCAAAGAATCAAGAGAAGTATCGTACTGAAACTGAGACGGAGTCATCACAAGGCAAACAAGAATCTCAGCAATCCTTGCTGGTTAAATCAACAAATGGCATGAATATTCCCATCGAGCACAAAGTGCAACCTCATCAGCATTTACCTCCTAAATTAACTCCAGGAATGAATGTCGACTTAAATAGTAATACGTACTACCTGACGCACTCAAAGGCAGGCCTATTGAACAGTCAACTTGCTTTAAACGTGAAAATGCTTCAAGCTCAATCTCAGTTCAGTGCAGCCGGGGCTGCTGCTCACAGAGAAGTTGCTGTTCAGTTTGTACCAACTTAGTAGGGGATCACCTGAAATGATATCTTGACAAGGGAGCTTTCGACTTGGATGACCAAGAGGCACCAAAGATGAACACTGTTTATGAATTGTGGGATGGTGTGAGGAAGATCTTGTGCATTAATCACCTAGAGATTCAGTGTCCCACGGTATGCCTAGTTTGGTTAGGAGATATATAGTGAGAGGAGAGTTTTTTTATTTAGTTTATGAAGAAGTATTGGTCCCTGTAAATTTACAATCATTGTATTATTAATTTATATAAATAAGTATTTGTTGTTCATACATGATTGCTCCTTTCATATTTATCATAAACCAATTAAGCAATTTGTCTTTGTCAATTCTAATGTACATAAAATCTGTGGGGTGAATAAATCATTAAACTTGAATGCCATTCAATATTTGCAAAATTAAGTTTATGACAAAGTCGACAATCTCCCTAAAGTGGTGGCAAATTCAAGCAAGGATGGTTAGAGGGTTGTCTATTTTTATTTTATATTTTTCCTATTTTTTTAAGTTTTTGGTTATATATTTTTGTGGTTTTTCTTTTTCCATTTTTTTTGTTTATTTGAACGTGAAGAATATCTTTTCCCCTCAATTTAGAACGTGTTCGGTAGAGATTAAAATTGGATTAAAATTAAAAAAATTAGTCGTTATTATTGACTTTTATTAGACGAGTGAGACCCAATAACGATATCTTTACTTTGAAGGTTGAAGTGGTGACAAAATTGTCACTTGTCTAATTTTCGCTTGACAATGTCAAAAGGAGGATGCAAAAGCAACTGTCAATATCACGAAAAGATTGAAAACAAGACCGCGTTCGCTAGACAAACAAAATAAATAAGAGAACGATCCTATACTTGTATCTTCAACCAAAGGGAAATGAAAATTCTTGCTTGGAAATGGAGTCACAATTCACCCAATGATTTATGTATAAAATCACAAATCCACACACACAATCAGCTGTGTGCTAATCAATTAACTGTTTATACCATTCTTGCACATCTCGTGAAGATTTTCATTAGCTTCTAACGGTGAGTAATTGCCAACGGCTAATAATATTGAAATTATTGCATGTCCCACAACAAGAACACGAGAATCCAAACCCAACTGTCGGTCATATCCTAAAAACGAAATTTATTCATGCATGATGCTAAGTTCAGACAATTTTCTTCACATTTTCCCGTAATTCCCACACACCACCTTTTCACTATTGTTACAGATTTTCAGAATTCATGGAAGCTTTATGGAGTATAGAAGACAAATTCAAAGTATCAACACAAAAGGCTGTTGCATTTTTTGCTTGCACTGGTATTCTAGTGATCTGTCTTTGCACAGCTGCTGCTATGAAGATGTGTAGGAGGAAAGGAGCAGTGTATCAAGAACCATACACTGAGGCATCAACCACCACCACAACATGGGCTGAGCCACCACGGCCGGGGTGGGGCTCGGTGAAGAGAGTGTTGATGAGCTCGGTGCGGTGGAGCGGGAAGAGCAAGTGGGATGTGCAGTTCAGTAGGAGTGAAAGAGAGAGGCCTAAACCATTGCTTGTAAGAGGAAGTTGTGCAAGAGATTTCGGGTGGCAGAGTCATAATTCAACTTCACCTGTGTGGCAAAGGCCAATACTCATGGGTGAAAAGTGTGAGCTGCCAAGATTTAGTGGCCTTATACTGTATGATGAAAGAGGGAGGCCACTTGATCAGTGTGAAGAAGGAAATATTGACAAACAGGTAACGTAATTACGATGTGTTTGGTATGTTCGACTAATGCTTAATTTGATATCTTTCTTATCGCAAAAATCAATTGACTAACACATTCTCTATTGGGGAATTCAGGAGGAAAAGGCTGCAGATGTGAGAACCACACTGAGAGACTTACTATGATTGCCTTTTTGTTCTTGGTTGTTTATTTCTTCCTGTTGGACTAGGGGTTTGCCCTGTATTTTTGTAAAACTATGTAAACAACGCGATTGATTATCTTCTACTGCGAGTTTTTAATTGCTTTTTTCAGCACGAGTGAGAATCAACAACATTTTGCTAGTCTTAGGATCAAGTGTATTCTTTTGTCATGGCTTTTGAAAATTCAAAAACTAATTCCGAGGTTCAGAAATTGCTTTTGAACATGTTTGGAAAACTTTCTTGTAGTGCTTTATCTAGCTACAAGACTGGCGTAAGATAGTTTTTTCAAGAAACTCTTCTACAAGAAGTAGAAGCTTTGACAATCGGGCATACAGATGGTTTTTGTGTTAGGCTGAGAAAACTGTGGTGTGTGTATATATATATATATATAGTACTTGAATTTGCAATCATACTGGGCTTGTTTAGGTATTTGGATTTGATTAATAACGTGGAAGGAGAACTTGAAAAGGATGTAATAATAGGATTAGAGCTGGTTTAATGAAAATGAGAAGTGCATTAAGGGATTTTAGTCAATAAGTGGGATTTGAGGTTTGAATGTAATTTTCAAGCATTTTTTCAACACGCTATTGGTGAGTAGTTGGAGGATGGTCAAGAAGAACAAGTCTCATCCACGCAGCCAAACATCGTTCAATTTGAACTATTAAAACCTATGTTGACATTGTTATTATTTTCTCTCAGAATTCAAAATTGGATTACAATTAAAAATCAGAATGAAAAGCACTCTATATCTTGTTTCCTCTAACTAGGAAGGAAATCGAAACGGGAAGTATTATTTATTTCCTATCGAAATCATAATTATCCAGACACGGTCGACAAATCCCAACTCCTCTTTTATTCACATGTATGTTACAACTTACATGTACACTAGGATAACCACGTAAGATCGCTCGTGACCGTAGCTCCGACAAGGTGCGATAGTCGCTGCACTCCGACACTCAAGTAAATCAGTGAAGAAGATACTATGGGTATGGAAGAACGCAATGAATGAAAATATGGGCGTCGATTTTGAAGAGAGAAAACAAGCTTGCAATCAGAGTGTGGACCTTGCGAGACATTCTGCGTCTTTCCTAGCTGATTGTCACGTGATCTGTATCGTAGGACGAGACGCAACAAAAAATATAATTATAAACACTTGTAGATTGAAAAATGAATGATTTTTTTTATTATTATTATTTATCGACCTCAGATTGGTCAGGTTCATCATTTTTGGTCCGCACAAATTTCTTCTTACATTATCTTACCTTAATAAGATAATGTCCATGGACTTTTTCCATGAGTTTGTCTTTGTGACTTGGGAGGGAGAAACTTTGACCTCTTCATTGCATATAAAACCTCATTGCAAAACCTTATGGCCAATAGGTATAGATTGCAAGAGCACATCCCACAAGAATGAGGATTAATCTCTACAAGCATGCTGTTCTCTATGCTCTCATTATAACCTTCAGTATGTTAACGATAAACTCCGGATGTTTATTCGGCCAAGCCAGAGTAACAAACTTCGGTGGGACGACTCAAGGTCAGGTTCAATTCAAATAATATGTGCATCAAATTTTACATGTTGATTCCACTTTCTTAACCTTCACGAGCATGTTTGTTCGATGTCTTCCCCAAATTTTCCCTTTTCTTTCGGTAGTGATTTGATTCATGGCTTCTTCAATATGACAGAAGGTTTTCCCCGCCGCAGCAACAGGGAGCTTCCACCCGGAGGCAATCCTTCTCCGGCAGCAGATCCCAATAATCACGTGCATCACTAAGTCTACTTTTGGTCCATCGAATTAGGCCTATAAAAGAGGTTGATAGTGAAAATTACATTCTTTTAAATAAAAATTCAAAGACTTTTATCCATCTTTATCGATCATTATACCCTCTACCTAGTATACGTTTGTATTTTCTCTTTCTTTCATTGAAATAGTGATATGTATTGGTGTGGGTTTCTAGACGTAGGAATAATTGTCGAACTACATTAATCTTCTTGTTTTGTATTTGCACTTTTTCCTACTTTCTATTTCTTATCCGTTTAAAATTTTTTGCGATTCCCAAATATTGGCATAGTAGAAAGTTTCGACTGTGCCGATACCTACTGCGTGATTCAGACTCCCATACTTGAGCTTAGTGCTCAAACTACCTGGTCGAGCCAAAAAAAAAAAAAAAAACTGGTATAGTGGCGAAAGAGAAAGAACGTAACGATGATCACAACATCGTTGATTCCAAATGAATGATGTTACCATGGAAAACAATTAAAGGAATCAAGGATGACTAAAGGAAATAAGAATGCAATGCACGAACAATTGATAGAATAGCAATAGCAGCGGGTTCAGGCCAAGGATCTCATTCCCCGTCCTTACATTATACTTTTTCTATACATAAATATAATAATAAAAAATAATAGGACGAGGACGTGATTGGAACCATCCGCGACTTGGGGAAAGGATTTTGGTCCCATTCACGCCCCACTGTCAATCATCTAGATTTATCACTGTTCAAATTCATGAGTATGTAAAGATTTAAAATATGTGAATTGGAAAGACGCGTAAAAATCTATAAATATGACCCTCATAATTCCATTTTCACTCCAAATCAATTCAGAATAATTGATTTCTAATTCTTTCTTTCTCATAATTCTGTCAAAATATTTTTTATATTATTTTTGAGTTTCGTATTCGATATCTTCCGTTCTAGAAAAGTACAGTCAAACGTTGGTCAGTCCGACAAAATTAATATCGTGTTATATTATTTTTGGAAGAAACATCGTGTTTTGGAAGACGGACGTTCATTAGATCCTATTAGAACTAGTACAAGAGACGAAATATGTCATAAGGAAATTTGCATTCGTGTACCTCACTTCATTTCACTTCCTTCGATTTTGCATTTTTTTATGTTCGAGTAAATCATGATTTAGTCATTAATCATTATTATGAACGTACCGTAATTTCGGTTAGTTATCTCACTAGTATTTGCATGTATATAGTTTTTATTAACGGAATATAATTATACAAGCTAATTTATCCAACAATTACATGTTCAATCACAGTCCACCTGATTCGAAGCATCAATTATACTAATAATTAGATAGAATAAAGTCAAGTGTATAACATTAATTGATAATCATGATTGACAACCACGTATTGTTAAAATCCTAGCATGTGTCATGTGATGTAGAAAACAGATTTTCTAAAATGGATGGATATGATGATGTCAAATAAAATGTTATCAATTAATGTTGTATATGTAGCACGATTCATATTAGAAAAGAATGACAGTTGCACCAATGATTCAAATTAGGTGTGTTTGGTATAGATTTTAATCCAATTAAAATTAAAAATATAGCAGTTATTGGGTCCATGCGTAATTCGATTTTAATCCATACCAAACACATTCTAGATTTATGCTGAGTGTACACTTTCTCCCAACAACTGGCATAATATTGACTAGGCTTGAATATATTTCATATTCTAGATTATATTAATTAATTAATTTGTTTCTTATTTTAGATTAATTGGCCATTATATATTTTAATTTGTATTCTATATCAGATAAGAATGACAGTTGTACTGATGATTCAAATTAGATTTATGCCTAATTTGCGTTTTTAAACTGATTTTTCCGACTCATTCAACTTAATTACCCTCACCTATGAATACACAAGCCTTTTCACGAATTGTGAAGGTGGTTGATGTACACAAGCATGTACACTCAGCATGACAGTCCTCTCACACGAGAGGTGAGGTCCACGATTATAAAATACTCACGACCCCACCCTGTGTGAGAGGGGTTATTTCACCAAGGATGCACACTTGACACAATTCTTCAAATTAACCGACAATTGAATAATATGCATATTCTTGAATAGTCGACTAAGTAATTATTCATTTTAATTCTATATGAGATTAACAATTCATTAATTTTTTTTTCCTATATTAGTTGTATAATTTGTTCTCATTTAAGATTAATTGGATAATTTATTTTCTAGATTATATATATATTTTTAAAAAAATCTATTTTAGATTGAGTAATGTTATTCATCCTCGATGGGATTATAAACACAGTGTAGATGACTCTAAATGATACGTTAAATAAAAGATGAAATTAAATAATTTATTTAATTTCATGTATCATTTAATCTGATATTAACGTTGACGGTGTCTGTAATCCGAGTAAAAGATATAGCATTACTCTTTCAGATTAGACCGACATTTGAATAATTCTGTTCTGTAATCTCGTATACAGGAGAGTATGTATATATAGGGGGAAGAGTCGAAGAGATATTGCTCGACTCCCCGCGCTTCTAGCCATTGAGTCACCCCCAATTCTCCCTTCTTTCATCCTCTGGCTTCAACCATTTCTCTATATTTAAATTTCATCTGTCTTTATCTGGAAGGGAATTGTTTCAAACTTCTTTTTCTCTTACTGTTTAATTAGAGTGGTGGATAAGTGGATCTTGATCTGGAAATCAAATGTAAGTTGTTTTTCAAAATCCGTATTGTTTTTTGCTTAGTTTTAGCATTTATGATCTGGGGTTTTCTTATATTTATGTAAGTTATGTTTGAAAGTCCCTTTTGGTTTCACGCTTCATTTCAGTATTGATTGTAAATATAAGATCTGGGACTTTCTTATGTTTATGTAACTTTTCCCCCCCTTCAGATCCCTTTTTGGATTTATGCTTAGTTTGTAGTATAATATTTGCATTCATGATCTGTGTTTTTTGTAGTTATGCTAGATCTGTTGATATGTGTTGAATTGTCATTATAACGTATGGAATCTAGTCGGCGTTACTTCATTTGATCCAGATCATTACATCATACATACGTATATCTATAAATTTTCTCCATGGTGTTGTATAAGCAAGTAATGAATTCTTGAAATTAATGGATTTCTGATCAGCATTGGAAAGTCTTGTTTTTGTGCATATCTTACTGGAACTAACAGCATTGAGTGGATTTGTATTGAAGTTTTGAATGTCAGTGCTGCTAATGCAGTTTCTTTAGTTGCTGATTTAGATCGATGGACCGCTGTACCTAATCCTATATCTTTTCCTATATTCTGGTTAAAGGATTTAGCATGTTCTGTTGTTACTTTTCAAATAGCCAATAAAACAAACCTTGAAATACCTTCCAGGACTATATTCACTTGCTCTGCACATCTGAATTGGATATTGCGTTCTTTTGGTTGCAGATATTGAGTTATAATGGCAGCATACACTCCGAAGAATATCCTCATTACAGGGGCTGCTGGATTCATTGCATGTCATGTTGCAAATAGGCTCATTCGAAACTACCCCGATTACAAGATTGTCGTCCTAGACAAACTTGATTACTGCTCGAACCTTAAAAACCTCACCCCCTCCAAATCTTCCCCAAAATTTAAGTTTGTCAAGGGGGATATTGCAAGTGCCGATCTTGTCAACTATCTTCTCATTACTGAGAACATTGACACTATAATGCACTTTGCAGCCCAGACCCATGTCGATAATTCTTTTGGCAACAGTTTTGAGTTCACTAAGAATAACATTTATGGCACTCATGTGCTATTGGAGGCCTGTAAAGTTACTGGCCAGATCAAAAGGTTTATCCATGTAAGCACAGATGAGGTTTATGGAGAGACCGATGAGGATGCTGTTGTTGGAAATCACGAAGCCTCACAACTCCTGCCAACAAACCCATATTCGGCCACAAAAGCTGGAGCTGAAATGCTTGTTATGGCTTATGGTAGATCTTACGGATTGCCTGTGATAACCACCCGAGGAAACAATGTTTATGGTCCCAATCAGTTTCCTGAGAAGTTAATCCCAAAGTTCATCCTTTTAGCCATGAGAGGAAAACCTCTTCCCATTCACGGGGATGGTTGTAATGTGCGAAGTTATCTCTATTGTGAGGATGTTGCCGAGGCATTTGAAGTCATTCTTCACAGTGGTGAAGTTGGTCATGTTTACAACATTGGAACTAAGAAAGAGAGGAGAGTGATTGACGTTGCCAAAGATATATGTGATCTTTTCAACATGGATCCAGACAAAAGCATTCAGTTTGTCGAGAACAGACCATTTAATGACCAGAGGTACTTCCTAGATGATCAGAAACTGAAGAATTTAGGCTGGTCCGAGAGAACCTCGTGGGAAGAGGGGTTGAAAATGACCATGGAATGGTATATCAACCACCCTGATTGGTGGGGTGATGTATCTGGAGCACTACTTCCTCACCCTCGGATGCTGATGATGCCTTGTGGAATTGAAAGGCATTTTGATGATGTGGAGAAATATGATTCTGGAAAGTCAGAATTCACAGACAAGTCTAATCCTGCTTCCAAAAGTAACAATTCACCTCAAAAACCACCTTACAAGTTTTTGATCTATGGCAGGACTGGATGGATTGGTGGTTTACTTGGAAAATTGTGTGAGAAACAGGGTATCCCTTACGAGTATGGAAAGGGACGCATTGAGGATCGCTCAAAGCTTTTGGCAGACATCCTCACTGTTAAGCCTACACATGTTTTTAATGCTGCTGGAGTGACTGGTAGACCCAATGTTGACTGGTGTGAATGTCACAAACCTGAAACCATTCGTACCAATGTTGCTGGTACACTCAACTTAGCAGATGTATGCCGAGAGCACGGTCTCCTGATGATGAACTTTGCCACTGGATGTATATTTGAATATGATGCTGCACACCCTGAAGGATCTGGCATTGGATTTAAAGAGGAAGACAAACCTAATTTCGCTGGTTCATTCTATTCAAAGACTAAGGCCATGGTAATTCTAGTCCCTTGCCTTTCCATTAATTTTTCCTTTAAAATAGTTACAACTTACATGATAGGTCTGAATCATATCATTATATGCATATATATGGTTATTAATATGGTCAAGTTGTCCTGTCAATCAGGTGGAAGAGCTCTTGAAAGAATATGACAATGTCTGCACGCTCAGAGTTAGAATGCCTATTTCATCAGACTTGAGCAACCCACGCAATTTCATTACCAAGATATCTCGATATGATAAGGTAGTTAATATTCCCAACAGTATGACCATCTTGGATGAGCTTCTTCCGATTTCAATTGAGATGGCAAAACGGAACCTAAGGGGCATATGGAACTTCACCAACCCAGGTGTTGTCAGCCACAATGAGATCTTGGAGATGTACAAGAAATATATTGATCCAGGTTTCAAATGGTCAAACTTCACAATTGAAGAGCAAGCTAAGGTGATTGTTGCTGCTAGAAGTAACAACGAAATGGATGCCTCCAAGTTGAAGAATGAGTTTCCTGAATTGCTACCAATTAAGGAATCATTGATCAAGTATGTCTTTGAACCCAACAGGAAAACCCCTGCGGCGTAAGTATTTTGGACCAACAACTCGAGGGCCATTTCAGCATATCGTGCTAGGGGATGAGATACCAGTTATTTAATCATTATCATATTTCATCTTCAGCTCATTTTTGAATTGTTCTTTATTTATCTCTACAGTCTGGATAGTGATTAGAATGGTTTTTCTAGACATGTCAATTTCCTTTTTCTTCGAATAATGTTGTAGTTTGCCAAATACTGCTCTCTAGGAGCAAACTACATTCATCTTGATCCACAGTTGTAAGTTGTACTCAGGCAGTTTGCTGAGGTGTTGACATTGAGAATCTATTAAATGATTTTTTTTTATATACATATACTCTTTTGTACGCAGATTTTGTCGTTCCATTGATTAATCAGGTACATTTATGCTTGCGAGTTGAAGGAAATTAGCTCAAAGAAACCAAGCATTAAATAAACTATCAACGTCAATTTAAAAAAGAAAAAGGTAATATATTTTGTCTAGTACAGAATTCAGTACAATCTGATACTCCATATCAAACATGCACTTATTGTCGAAATCTGAAACTAGAAGCATTATGAACGCAATTCAATGCTTTACTAGTTCAACAAGGAAGCTGCAGCCATCTCCTTGAGAAACACCACAACATCATCTGATGTATTGAGAAGGTACCGAGCATTCGTGCGAGTGCGGCCAGCGGCACAAGAAAAATAGTTCTCCTTTTTCAAATCAAGCACATTCCACGAGATATTTTCTGATGACGACCTCCGGCTGTTCCCAGAGGCACCGTTAAATGATTTCTTGACCGGGTTTCGCCCACATTGCTGACTCTTAACCTGAGACTTGGAGTTGCTTCTAAAAGACGGAAGCTTTGAAGTCGGCCTTTTCTCGTGAGCGAGCTTCGTTGCATCAGACGCTTTTGTTCTTGGTATACCCATAGTTTCAAAAGAAAGCTCAGGCTCAAAAAATGTGTAAACATCCTCATCCTGATACAAAGCAGCATATAATTAGTGGAACATGAATTATTGTACCAATACAATTAATGAGACTTGACTTTTACGAATACCATCGGATTGTAAGAGTAAACAATGCATTTAAACAAAGGCAAGGACCATTAAATTTACACTTGAACAAGCAAGTACAGTCGAATTTCACACAAATGCTTTAGAAATAAAAATTGCAGACAATTATTTTTCATCTCTTTGATGGAGGGTGGACATCCTTATGCAGATCATAGGATACAAGAGTTTGCAATGGGATTTAAATCCTGACCCCTACTTCCCAATCTTGCCACTATGATGCGGACGAGGTAATAAAATTTTGTATGATAAAGAAATACAAATAAAAAAAATCATGAGATATAATATGACTCGGTAAAGAGGACGTTAAGCTTCAAATACGAAATTTAAAGCAACTGTGATATTTACCATTAAAATCTTCATTTAGAAAAGTAAGAAAATATACCTTCCCTAAGAAATGCCCCAAGCACAGGACATAATCTATTGGTGTACAAATGGCTTTATTATGAACTATCTCTCCCAGTATACGTTCAATAGCAGCACCCTGTAGACAGAGAGAGGAAAAGGATCAGGAATATAAAATTATTATATGACTGAAGTATTACTTCTGCCAACAAAGTTCCCACCCCACGAGACCGCAATCACCCCAAGACCTTCAGGGGTCACAGACTGACAGTAGAACCATGCTCATCGAATGGAAAGCATTAGCTGTCTGTTATTAGGTTATATAGAAAGGATCAAAGAATGGAAAGTGTTCTTAAGAGCAAAGAGTCAGAGTTCCAAGTTAATGCCCGGTGAAAGGGTTTCGGTTGTAGTTTTCCGTGTTATGGCCCATGACAAGGAGGTAATTGTGATATTTTTGGCATGGGCCACATTTTATAGATAATCAAACATTTCAAGAATTAAAAATATGTGGATACCTTTGTCACGCCAACTGCTCGCATCTCAACTGAGCGGCTTCCTTGGACAACATCTACAGATGAGTTACCAATTGGACCAGTCCAGAGATGCTGCAGCATGTCTCTAGCTTGCAACCTTCCAAATTCAATATCTGAAATTATATTGAAAGAAAAGAAAATGGAAAACAGAGAGTTAGACAAGGTACGTTGTGAGAAAATCCAAGCGCCAAAGACAACATTGCTGAACTTAATTACCTGCATACTTGTAGTTCCATACAAGTGAAGTTTCACGACTTTCAAAATGTGATCTTGGGGTTCTTGCAGTGAAATACTCAAAAACATGCTGAATTGTTACGAAAAACACCAATAAATATTTATGCAGGAAGAGGACATAATGAATACAGTGTCGAAAGATTAAATATAAATAATAAAATGTCCTATCTCTAATGGCTTAAGCTTTTAGATGGGGTGATTCATGTGACCCATTTGTAAAATTTGAACAAGTCAAATGTTTGATGATAAAAATAAATTCGGTGTGCACGTGGGGGATGTGTTGAAAAATAAATTTAATTAAATATTTTCTCCTATTTAACAACTTAAGCATTGAGATAGGTTGAAGTCACATTCACCTTCACACTGCCAACCCAATCCATATTTAAATGCTCTGGCATCGTTGTCATCCATTCACCCTTTGTAGAACGCAAGAACATCCCATTCTCAGCTGCCAACCACATGTCAAACTCACCAAAGTTCTGCATAACAAATCATTTCAGGAAGGAACATGGAAGCAATAGGTGTGGCAGGAGGAGGAAAAAAAAGAATTTTACATCATCTAAGACACTTCTCTCGCTTCCACTGAGGACAACAATCGTTGTATTTGGATCATTACAAAGCATCTTCAGAGGTCCTTTCAGCTCAGGGTGCAATTTAAGTTCCATTTCTTTAATCTGATCTCCACCTCTTCTTCCAGGAGTGTCGACCGGTTCAGTTAGTGTAGCATTGAAACCCTGTTTTTATTATAATCAACAAACAAGAAAACAGCTATATTGTTATATTTGGTAATTATGCCCCCCTTGTTTCTTTGGGGATTGGGTTGGGGGGGGGTCTCCATTGAACACAAGTTACACCCTATAACCTACTGTTATTTCATGGAAAGAAAACTAGTGCAAAATACTAACATAGACTTATAGTTCACACCTCCCACAATTACTAGAGCTCTAAATAAAAATATATGTCAAATAATGATACCATAATGCTATCAGATAGTGCATTTTTTACATGGAAATTTTTGGAAGTTAGATATTTTACAATTTCCATAAGCTTCATCATTCAGAGCTGAGACTTGACATAGAAACAACATAGGATCAGATGGAAAGAAGCTAAACTCTTAGAAGAAACTAAAACGATCGTCCCATTTGGAGCACAGCCTTGAATTCTTCAATCACTGAAGCCAAATTCTTCTACCTGCTTGTCTGAGTTCGCATATAGAGTCTAGCCACTTCCTTTTTCCTATTTTACATATAAATACAAATAAATAAATTCCTCCCCTCTCTATTAGCTTAAACTTTTAGAAGAGGTTGTCCAACATGATATAAAAGCAAGCGAATATCCTAAGTTCAAGTCTCGCAGTTACCCTTTTATGAAAATTCCACGATTCTTGATCCGAAAATGAATTCAGCCTACATGTTGAGGTAGATAGGCATTTCATTGAAGAGAAAATAGAATGAAGTGTAGTCCACATGCCATATTTTCCTACAGAAAGCAGTTCTTACTAAAAGGTATTCAAAACCTGCTTTTGAGTCATTTACAAGCAAGCTAGGAATGGAAGACATCTTCTATCTTGTTCGTGGGGGAAGTCTAAAAAATCGCTAATTATTTTGTCAATATCCTGGCAAAGATGAGTCCTAATTTGTAGGTAAAGAGAAGGATTTAGAATTTGTTTCCTAATTTACAGTTGTTAATCATTTTCCTTTTCCTACACAATTTATACCCGATGAATACCTTTACTAAATCAAAGACTGAAATATACTTAATATTTTCTGAGACGTATTTATTTGCAAACCAAGATCAACATATTTTTTTAAACCAGAAATCAGCAAGGAACATACCAGTATAAGCAACCGATTCATAGATTGCAAATAGTGCTGGATTGCATCACTGAAAACAAGTTGAGGTGGAACTTTTCTTATCCTCTGCTGGGCTTCAATAATGGTATCATTTAATTCACTGCAAATATCAGTTGAGTGATGATTAAATTTCAGGTAATCAACTACAGTTAGATGTCAGATTCTCCTACATTAGTGCTGGTCTCTTACTTCTACAAAGAAAGTGAGGAAAGATCTAGCACTATTTAGCATCTTTAAGAACTATAACATAAAAGTCTCTTTCAATATGAAGCACTGAACGAGGTTCTTGACTTGTAGAATCACATAACAATCTTGGCCAGTTTGTTAAAATGTTCCCCACAAAATGTACTTGTTCATCCAAGAGTGGTACTGCCAGGTAATGTTGCACTTTGACATCATTTATTGAATATTCCAGCAAAAAGAAGGTAAAATATATGGACTGAGCATAGTCATATTACATAATGAACATATCTAATGAAAAGTTAGAAATTAGAATATTGTTTTCTATGATACGCGAACATGAATGCCCAATACCAAAAGGACCACAACTCACTCACTAACCCTATTAAACATAGGGAAAATGGTCAAAGGATGCTATAGCATCACGATTAGGTCTTAATTATATATAGTTTAACGATTTATCAAGATTTGGAGACTTCAATATAACATGGCACATCTATGGTGATACTATTTAAATCCCCACAAAGATATTAAACCTTTTTTGCTTTGGGCATTCCACTTTACTTATCAATCATATAAACAGCGGAATTATCTCTGAGGTTTTCTTTTTATTTCAATTCCTATTTTTTACAATTCATTATGCAACAGGTTTTATGGAAAATTCATCATAATTTTTATAATATTTTGGTAATTCGTGAGAATTCAAAGGGCATTAAATTCATTTCGGTATACACACCTTTGATTCTTTGAATTAATAACACTACTTAGTGTACATAAGTTCGATGGAAAATTGAACGGCAGTTAGTATTTTTAAGTTGATCGTTCATGCAAGGACCATGAAAGCTACAATTTCTATCCAGGTTTTGTGAATTTTCTCCAATTTGGTTTTATCTGAATTTACTGAATTTTCTGGTGCAGCAAGTACATGTGCTCAGGCCTAGAATCTAAAAAGTGGTTGACAGTTAACAGACATGTCCTCCAACTTTCCCCATAACTTCCACAAAAGATTGGTTTCCATAAGACCATGAAATGTTATTTGCCAAAGAGAAGAAAGAAAAGAACTTTAACCTAATCTAGGTAATTTATGTAATCATTGCTCATAGTGTCATATTGGAAATAAAGGGAAATTGAAAGTTCAGAACAAAAGGTTAACCGCTCTAGGCACAATTTTCTATTGCCAATTTCCCATTCTTTGTTCTTCCTTTATTGATTAACAAAGTTAGAACAACATCATTCCAGGTGAAGTCTTTTGATTTTAATTCATTGAGTATAAATGACACTCAAAAAACTTATGGGAAATACAAAAGTACAAGATGATCATTATAACTGTTATTTCTTTTACATACCTCACGAAGAACTCAGCCCATTGTTGAGCAGTATGAGAAGACACATGCTCAAAGTTATGTCGGTGACGTTTCTCTCTTTCTTCAGGAGGCATATTCAAAGCTTGTCCTATTGCAGCAGCAACTTCTGTGACGTTCCAAGGATTTACTAGAATTGCACCAGCACCAAGAGACTGTGCTGCTCCTGCAAACTACAAGCATTCCGAAGGATTAATCTCATTGTCGAAGCACAGAAATGTACAAGGACCAAAAACTCAATAAGACAGATTGATTCGACCAATCAGAACATTGAGGGTAATCAATGT
The DNA here is from genome assembly GCA_019097785.1 of Fraxinus excelsior. Classification (NCBI taxonomy): domain Eukaryota; kingdom Viridiplantae; phylum Streptophyta; class Magnoliopsida; order Lamiales; family Oleaceae; genus Fraxinus; species Fraxinus excelsior. Next base: position 3,883,464 of record CM032637.1, on the reverse strand, counting down.
ACAGAAATAGAGCGTGAACCAAAATACCCACAAGAAAAGGAAATGGATAAAAACATTTTTTGGAATCTTGACATGCCACAAACTCATAGCTAATACAGAATATCAACCTCTTCGAACGAGTAAAAGATAAAATTCATGGATTATTTACTCCTTTTCAAAAAACCAAAAAGAAAACAAAAGTCATATTGAGTACTGAGATTTTTCAAATCAAAATACCTGTTCACATGCTTATTTGCAGCAGTAAAAAGAGAATTACATATAATTGAAGGTGCAAACTACAAAGGCTAGTGCGAATCATTAGGCAACGATTAAAATTGGATGCAAATAAAACTGTAAGAGTATGATATAATACTTCACTGAGGATGAGAACTCCTTTTTTGGAATCTTGACATGCCACAAACTCATAGCTGACGAGATTCATCCCATCCCGCAGAGACGTAACTAGTGCTACATCTGATGAATCAAGTCAAATTTCTAAAATATCACCCGTTACTTCAATTTGATTTTAGGATAAAAAGAAATGAAGTGGTCAGAAAATACACAAAGTGACATTTTAATTTTTGGATTGTAATGTGATGTATGAAACATTGTTAAACAAATGATGCAAGTATGGAATCTGAGATTCCAAGGAACTTGAGTCAACACTCTGATGTATGAATTCGTAACTGATAAAAGACAGTCAAAATCTGAATTGAGCTCTTTTCTGCTTCCAACTTGAATAGGCCTCAACATCGTGCATCAACATAGCGTGTGAGTCTTGAAGATCTAAATATTTTCTAGTGGTTCAAGTTTAACAGAAAATTCATAGTTTCAAATAAGAAAAAATGAATGGAGTTACAAGTTTCACACCTTCAAATTGGGGCAATGATATACTAACAAATAAATTTAAAAAGTTACGAAATTTCACACGCTTGAGACTCCTCAGGATGTGAGATAGCAGCTATAATTTAGCAAGGCTATAGAACCTCATCTGGAGGTCTATCATCAAGGTGGGATCATTGCTGATAAAGATTAATTGATAAGGTCAACTCAAGATGATGCAAGCATTGAAGAAAAGTTAAAAGAGACAAGCTGGCTAGGCTAACATAAATATTTAAACTAAGGTGATGAGACAATCATACTGCACAATCCCAAGACTAGCAAAAATAGAAGACATGGTCATTTCATGTCTGAGTGTCTAATGAACCGTGAAAATACATTTCAAAAACAGTCTATTAAGGCATTTTGTTTTGATATGTGGGTGCTTTATGTTATGAAAAACAAAAGGTTAAAAGAAATGGAAGCAAATGTGTATTCTCTTGTATATGGTTGTACACATTGTGAAAACTCTGAGGACAACAACACAGGCAAACAAGCTAATTTTCCATGTTGATATGCCTTATTTCGCATAAAAAGTAAAAGACAACGATTTAATTATTATTTGTATTGTTTATGAACCCATTATAATTTCATGTTCCAAAAAACCTTTGAAACATAGGGTTCATTTAATCAAACTTTAAACTATAATGAAATCTAGGAACGCTATAAAATATCACACTAACATCAATGAATTTATAGTTTAACGGGTTTAGATATTGTATTGTTTTGAGAAATGTCTGGCACTTAAGAAGAAAGGAAGTAGAAGAAATTAACTAAAGTAAGACAAGGCATCAATTTGTAACAATTGTTCATTCCTGCTCATTATAAAGATAAAGAAATGCCAAAAATATTTTGCTATATGGTAAAAGAAAAAAAAACAACTATTATTACCGGTAACAGCATACAGTGCACACAGTGCGTGAAAGTCAAGAGAACGATCCTGTCGACAAAAAAATTTGCTTCGATTATCTCTAAAATGTACACAAAACCATAACGTATAGAAGTCAACCACATTCAGTATGAAAATACGACTGGCATGCTATAAACAAAATGGGTAAAGAAAGTCAAGCTTAATCTTTCTTTACAAAATCACTGTCAGACTTAATATATAGAATTTTCTTTACTCATTACAATAGGAACAAACTAAACCTTGTTACCAATAAATTTAAACTCGGCTACCTGAGTCCTTTTCCTGCAGTCCGTTGGGCTCGTTGCTAGATCTACTAAAAAGATCCTTAGCAACAACAATTGGTAATGCTAATTTTCGTCTAACCCTCTCCACGTCCTTGCAAAACAAAACATGTTCAATTAACTAAGTCATCTTTCCCTTAATTTATTCTCATATTGATGCCTCCTCCACCTGTAAGCATATATGTTCTCATTTCTTATCTTATCCATTCAGTATGCCAAGACTCTATATTAACATCCGCATTTCTGCTACATTCATCTTATGGACATTTTTTTCCTTTAAGAGCCCAACACTCAGTACCGTAAATCATAAGATGTCTAACCATTGTTCCATGAAACTGGCCTTTTACCTTACAAGATCTTTTTTATCACTAGAAATTCTGTAGCACTTCACCATAACATCCAACCCACTGTAATCCTAAATATTACATCATCTTTAAGTTCCTCCTTCATTTAGTAATCGACCCTAAATACCTTAAACTTTGAGTTTTGAGGACTCCATGATCCTTTATGGTAACTTCACCGTCATCCTTATTCCTACTATTACTAAAATGTTAAAGCCCATTCCGAAGAACTGTAGTTAAGTAGAGAAAGTGTGGAGCAAGTTGCATTGACTCTACCAAAAATTGTTTGCCACAAAATCATTTAACTATTATGTATGTGTGTGCATGTCGATGCGTATTAAGTGGCATAAACTGAATGGTTGATGATAACCTAGAGGAAATACTCACCAAATGATGAATTGGAACAGCAGTCAAAGTTCCAAATCTGCCATTGATCCGTCCAACAATTTCATGGACCTGGCTTGAAAGTTTTTGATCTGTTGAGAACATATAAGAGCGACTTAATAATATATCTTGGAGACATAAGCCTCCAGGGAAGATAAAACAACTAAAAACTGATTGGAAGGAATATGAAATACAAATAAGACTTAAGAGTGCATAAACGGTACATTCAGGAACATCAGTTCTTGTTGGCACGGCTATTTGCAGCAAAACCACTTTATCACGCCAGTTTGGGTTTTCCTCAAGAAACTGCTCAAACGCTAGTAGCTTTTGAGGGATTCCTTTGATCATGTCAAGGCGATCCACACCAAGCATTACCTGTAAGAAACAACAATAACACAATAATAATTAGATTGGAAAAAAAAAAAAAAAAAAAAAGGTTGAACAAAACTCATCTAAGTATCTAACATTTATAAGTTGCGTCTGATTGATAAGCTTACGCTTACTGTTGTCTTCTTCAAGGTTACAGTTTACTAATTGCACAAGAGAAATGACCCAAATTTCATCTAACTAAAAGATAATATCTAGATTCTGGATACCTGCTGTGACCACCAGGGGGAAAGGATAATGCCTGAAGATACACAGACACATGGGAAAAGGGGAGAAGGAGAGAGAAGGGGGGGGGGGGGGGGGAGAGAGAGAGAGAGAGAGAGGAAGAGCAAAACCTTTCTTCCAGCAAATCTTTCTTTTAATTCTTTCACGTGTTGCTGGACTTTAGGAACTCCAAGAGCTCGAATGAATCTCTCTGAATCAATTCCAATTGGGAACTGAATACAAAAGTATAGGAGGAATATGTGAACAGAGATCAGTTATTGAGTAACTGATGCAGACAATTTGTAGGCTTTTATGAAAAGATCTAGAAGGAACAAAAATATGAATATCAACAACGAGCAATATACTAAAACAAATGATGTGAACATACCGCAGCCACACGGGTTAGCCTGCCTTGATCCTCTACTCCTTCAGGGGTAGCTTCAATTCCAAGAATGCGAGTACAAGCACTGACAAAATGTCTTGCATAATCGTATGTGTGGAAACTGGAATTAAACTCAAATAATATTGGTTAGTGAGCTCCACAAGAAAATCTTAGTGAAATGCAGCGGCGAAAAGAAGACAATGTGGAAGCACTGGGATTAAAAAACCGAATTCAACTAAGCATGCAACATTATGTACTTACATATATCATGAGCATAAAGAAAGAGAAGGCATAAAAACTTTAAACATGGTTTGAAGTTTGGAAACATGACAATAACTAATTGCACCTGTTCAGAAGACTGATATGAACAGTTACTGTTTAAACTAGAGGGAGAAAACCCATGAAATGAGATAATTATAGGGCATTTTTTTTGGAACTATTGAAGGACCCACTTTTGCTAGAGTGTGGTGGAAACAAAAGATCCGTGAAAGAAACAAAAGATGAACTCCTTGTACATATCATAAATATAACCTTAACTATTTTGATCCCAAGGGAATATAATTTCTCATGTCACATGCTTATTATGCCTCCATGGACTATTTTGATTTTACTTTGTGAAAACCCACTTTTCACATAAATATGTAATTAATTGACAAACAGAATCAAATAATTTAGTTCCTCATGCACAAATGCACACAATGAACACACAGAAAATTAAAATTCTCATTGTAACGTATAATGCTAGGAAACTATCAAAAAATAATTATTGATTGCGGGAAGTAATAATCTCGGGATGTTGCAAAAAGTTTATTCCACAAAATTTGATTAACTAATTATTAGATATAAGCAAAAAGTTAATTTTGGAGTACTTTCGACTACTTAATACCTACCAGTTACGAGAGAGCAAAATGGCATAAGCCAACCTGCTAGGCAGTTGGAAGAAATAATGCTATGTGAACAAAATATACATATTCATAGAAGAACTATAGAAGTACCTGCCTGTTTCAAGCTACTTACATTTGGGGAAAAAAATGCTCAGCAAGTGTATATTAGGCAAATATTATAGCATTTTTCAAGTAAAACTGAAAGAAAAAAGAAAGATGATTGTTTTCCCATGTATTAGATGAGCTATCTCAGTTCTGAATATCTTATGAGCCCAGTAGTCTACGAACAGGAAGAAAAAATTTCAATCATAATAACCAGTGTAAAATGCTAAACGTTATTATCCACTACTGACGTGATAATGAAAATTTACCCAACCAAATCAGCAGCTATAACTGCATCTAGCAGCTCTGATCGAGATGGCAGTGTCTTGTGGATTTCTGAAGATGGAAAGGGTGTGTGTAGGAACCACCCAACTTTCATTTTGCTGTTATGTTCCTTCAAACATTTCGGAAGGAACATGAGATGGTAGTCATGACACCAAACAACATCACCCTCTTCGTAGTGTTTGTTCACCACGTCAGCGAACATTTGATTTGCCTTCTTATATGCAGCAAACTGTGATTGAAAACTCCTAGTTGTCGCAAGACGGTCTTCTTGCGGAAGTCCAAGATAGTGAAACAAAGGCCACAATATGTTGTTACAGTAGCCATTGTAGTACTGATGAACAATTTCTTCATCAAGGAAAACAGGGATGCACCTCTGCATATGTTAATTGAAAGAAAATGAAACAGTAATGTGCACAAGTATAATATGAAATTTGGTGTTTATAAAGGCTTAAAAACGCATTGGCTAAGCCAAAAGATTAACTTCTAAGTAAAGAAGTTTAAAATAAACTCTTTATTGGTGATACTTTCAAACTTTTTTTTTTTACATAAATTAAGAAAGAAAGAAAAAAACTTGTCCAAACAAGTTTAGTGGCTAGAAGTAATTTAAAAGTAATTTACTTTTTAAAAGATTAGCCAAACATGCTCTTTGTTTTACAATTTATTACCAATCAAGCCATAAACCCATGATTATTTCACCTTTTCAGCTAGTGCTTTAGTAAGAGCCTTCTGCCCAACCTCATCTGGCACATTTACTCCTGCCCAACCAATCCACCGTGTCTCAAATTCCTTAACTCCTACAAAAAGTGACACTTACAAGCATTTGAATTTAGACCAAACGAATGGGGGCAAATGTGACATGCTGAAAAACAAAAACTCATAGCTAATCCGTAAAGTAAATTGAAAAGAAAAACTCGTATGAAAATGAAACTATCTACCAAAATCCTTACCAAGAAGAGCGGTTACTAGACCCCCTGCATTTATCTCTAGCAACCAGGAATCTTCACCTTTCCTAACTGCAGATACGGGAAGTCTATTAGCAACCACTAACAATCTTTGTCTGATAGGCCTCACATCAGGACTTTCCCACCCTTTATTATGTGCTAGTGCAATGTCTTCCAAATCTGAGCTATCGTTCTCAAAGACCTCAGACCATCTGTTGCCATCAGTACCATCACTTGAAGAAGAAGCTCTGCTGCTTCTTCTTAGCTCTCTTTCTCTCAAGAGCCTCGCTATTCGAGTATTGAGGACTTGTGAGTTGTCATTACACTTGTTCCCAGGCATATTGGCACTGCAGAAGAAGACCAGCAAAACGGATTTATTACAGATCGAGCATCAAAAAAAGCAATTGCCCTGCATTTGATTTTCATCGATTGAGAAGTAATCAACAACAAAATTATCACAGCTAGGACATTATAGATAATTCATTAGAAAATTTGTTACAAAAAATGTGCACATATCAAACTCATTAGAAAGGGATTAGATTTTTCTCACTATTGAATGAAGATATTAAAAAGCATTTGCACATTTACCTATCAAAATTGACACTAGAGGAAGGTGGATGAGCAAAACAAAGAGATAACAAAGAAAATGGGATCAACAGAATTGTGCCAGATGGAAAATTAGTTCAGTTCAATACAGCAACAGAAAAAACAACAGCAAATCAACAAATAAAGTACGCTATATTAAGTAATGGAGGAAAATGACTCATTTATCAATTGTCACTAAATTAAACTAATTAAGGGGAATACTTAAGATGAAAACAATTGTCGGTTACTCAAATTTAAGTAAAATTTTACTTGGGTTACTACCATTATTTTGTGCAATACACTTCCAAATTGATTTTCAAATATTGTAACACTTCAAAAAAAATAAAAATAAACGGGGAAAGTTCACGTCGGTGTTATCTGTGAATTGAGATGTATCCGAGTTCAGGAGTGACTAGCGTGGCAGATGAAGACCGGAAGGATTAAAGTGCAAAATTTCAAGGATAAATTGATTGATTTGAAAGTTGAAACGAAATGAATTTCAATGACAAAGTGAAATCTTGCTTAAAATTCAAGGACAAATAGTGTATTTAATTAAGTAAAAAATCATCTTCAAAGTCATCGGAAATTCCAGATTAAACAACAAAGCTAAACACGTCCAGAAAGCACCAAGAGTTCAAAATTCAGTGAAATTAAAGCAATGCAAAGCAAACAAATGATGGACAGTGTTTTTAACTCGGTCAAAAAAAAAAAAAAAAAATCAACTTCAAAATTAGCATTTATATACAGATTAAACAACCGATTAACCAAAAACTAGAAAACCCCATATGAAAAAAGCAACTCGAAAGTTCCCCAATTCAAGAAACATCGAAATTAAAGCAATGTAAAGCAAGACAAGTTACGGGCCTTACGGAATTGGATCCCAAACTCTCTCCCGATCCTCAGTTCTGTAATGAACTCTCAGCTGTCGGGAGTGAAAACCAAGAATTGGTTCATTTAAGGTGAAAAAGAAAAAAAAGAGTAAAAAAATAGTGGCTGAAAAATTCACCTGGTGGCTGAGATATAGCACAGGCGGAAATAAAGAGGCAGCAAAAGTGAATCTTTGCGCTAGCTTTTGAAAGGAAAAAAGTAGAGCCGCAAAGCCATGCAAATGAAACCAGTTTTTGGCTCACAAGGAACGGCAATTATTGTAAATCTTTAAGGTACATAAAAGATTCTTGTTCAATGCTTACTCACATCAGCAAAACAATCGCGCACACGTGTGTACGCGTGTCGTAGAATAAATATAATTAATATTATAGAACTTGAAATAGATAAAAAAAAAAACAAATATCGTATTTTAATATTTTTAAATTGATCGAAAGCTCCACTTCAGTTACTCAACTTTGATGTGGGATTCACGTGCCTCTTTGTTCAAAGTTATTGTTTCATTTTTACTTAAATTTGATTTTTATTTATTTATGGCTCGCGAACACATTTGGCTCATTATGTCATTTCGATATAACCTGTCGTCCACTTCAAATGTAACGGTTCATCCAAAGGATTATGCTTTTTTGGAAAGATTGTGGGTCTTAAATTAAATTTAACGATTGAACATTATTTTGTGGTCTCTTGACTCCCACCCTCTCTTTCACGAACATTGATTTTGAATTTATTTGTCTTGATCCTATAATAGAAAGTCACTTCTCTTAGTATCACTTGGGCTTGGCAAAAACAAGAGTAATAGAGACAGGAATCGAGTAAGAGAGGCTTGTTTCTCCGATGAAAATTCTTAGTTATCTTAGATGGATTTTTTTGATAAATTCACTGTGATTTCCTTTGGTTGACGTGTTTTGATTGAGTGTGACACAAATCTGAGCTCAACATCGAAGACTCAATTGATGCGATGTTGAATAAATTTTGAATCTATTATAGATTATAACAAATTATTTTAATCTATATTTTATCTTGTTCAATTTAAAAGAGACTCAACTCATTTTACTCCTCACATATTTTTATTGTGTTTCTCAAACTTTGAATCCAAAATTTCTACGAAGACTTGAGTTGTTACATCTTTGCCCCCTATCCAAAGTACAACCCCCCTATGTGTACAGATGCCAGTTGACAAAAAAAAAATGCAAATGAGCTGGCAAGCACTATCATGTAAAAATAAAAAATAAAAATAGAAAATGCCTCAATTCCCCACACCCACCTCCCCGTCACAAGTTTGTCTCCTTTCAACTTGCCAAGTAGACGGTAAACCTTTCGACTTGCTTCCCCACACCCAGCTTCCTCAAAAAGAGAAAAGCCTCTTGGCCCTTCTTCTCGCACCATATCTAGCCGTCGTCGATCGCTAGGCAACAGGGAATCACATTTCCTTTTTCTTATAATATTACCAGTGTTCTAAAAAACGTAAAGCATGGCTATGCATGGAGGTCAAATTTCAAGCTTTACGAGCTTAGACGAAGCTTAAGCGTACAAAATCATTTTTTTTATTTTTAATATTATTTTAATTTTTTAATCATTGTAAAAAAATTCAATAATTCAAATAATACATACTAAACATCTAAAATTATAAAATACTGTATATACTAAATAATTCTACATAAACAAAAAATATAAACAATACAAATTTTTTATTATTCATTTAACAAACTAATAATAATTGAAATTAAACAAAAGCAAGAAGCCCAAAAGTATAGGACAGTGGAAACACGGGAAAACCACAAAGAAAAAGAAGAATTGTAACAAAATTCACTAAGAATCACATACCCCCAAAATTACAAATACAATGTAAAGCATAATAACCTCCTAATGCTATACATACATGATACCCAGATCACTATGGTGTGCAGAGAAATTGAGAGGTTTTTTTTTCGTTCTTTCGTTTTCTCAATTCTCTGGAGTCTGGAGTTTTTGAAGTTTGAAGAGATAGTGGGCTACTGAGTCTGGGCTGTGGGTTTTATTAAAAAAAGGAAAAAAATTGGGTCTGAGGAAGAGGCGCCTAGGTGTCCCTCGCCTAGGGGACGCCTAGACGTGCCTAGGCATGCCTAGGCAAGCATTAAGCAGTCAACATTATCGTTGACCGCTTAATATTCGTTTAGGTTCAAGGCGAATCGTTTTCATCACGCTTCGGCCTAGACGACTCCTGGCGCGCTTTTTAGAACAGAGAATATTACATATTGCAGAAGCCCGTTATTCCTGCCAAGTTCGAAGTCGGTTTGGTCATCATCTCCAGCAATCGTCGATGTCTTCAGACCGACATCGTTATTACCAAATCTAGAGCATTTCAACTAGGTAAGATTTGTGGGTTTTGAACAAATTATTTATGGATTTTCCACATTCGCGGTACATGTTTTGAAAGGGCAAGATTTTTGGGTTTTTTAACAAATTCTTAATATTTCATTCTAGAAATGGAATTCTTAGCTATGTATGAGCTTCTTGAGAATTATTGGATATGTATGAACTTCTAAAATGGATTCTATTTTTGTATTTCTATTGGCATTTTTGGTCCGCTATTATGAATTAATTTCAAATTTGAAACCTGATTGCAAGAGCTTGAATGGATTCTTGCTTTTAATTATATTGGCATTTTGGGTCCGGTTCTTAAATGGGGTGCCTAAAATGGTTTTACAATGGAACTGGGGAGCTTAAATGGATTCTTGTTTTTTTTTTCTCTATTCCAAAGACAAAACCAGTTTGACTGGGAGGGCTTGGAATTGGGGATCTTGAACTGGAGATGCTCATTTAGATATGACAGACAGTTGTCTTTGTTGTTTCACCCGTGCATTGATGCCTTAACAATTTTATAGAGACTCTGGTAGGGAAATATTAAATATTATTGTATTAGTCTCTATAATTCTTCTGAAATTGTGGAGGAGCATCTTGAGGTAAAAATTTCAATTTTACTTGGAGTACGACTAAGTATTTGTGTGTAATTTTTGTTCAAGTAGAAACACAATTAGGGAGGTATTAGTTTATGGAGTTCATAAATATATATTTCAATGCTTGGACTGGATTATTCAAGGCCTGCGATGTCTGAGAGATGATATTCAGAGTTCAGGGATTATAAAACTAAGTGGTTTTGTTGTCTTTTTTTTTTCTTATTCCAAATGTAGAGAGAATAGACTATTAGTTTTTTCATTATTCTGTTTATACATAAAGGTTTTGGCACTGATAATTATTTGTTAACGAGATGCTAAGTATTGGAGAGTGAAGGAAATATGGCTGCTTGAGTTGAACATAATGATCACAAATGTGACAATTGGTGGAGCTTCTAATTGGCTTTGGATACTCATACGACAACCCTCTCCCTATATTTAAAGTTTAAACTATAGTTATCTTCCTTATATTACAGTCATTTTTTCTGATTTTCTGGGTTTGCCCGGAGATTTTCACTCGTTGACGAAGGAAGTTAATATACTTTTCTCTAATCAGCTTCTTTAATTTCGAGGACATGCCTATGGCGTTTTTCCACAATTGTATTGTATGTTTTTCTTGCTACACACAGTTTCTCCAGTGATAGAAATGTTTGAACGCGGCTACGCGTTATCTATATTTTGTACCAAGTTGAATATGTGATAGCTCGGATAAATGGTTTCTGAAATGGTGAGGACTTGTGAATAATGATTATCTTTTCAACATGCTCATTGTGTTAGGCTAATATGTATACTAACTTGGACTAATTTTCTCGTTTATGTAGGGATGAAATACAAGAATTACGGTATATGTCATAGCTGTAGAAGCACTGAGCACTTCTTCGGAGAATGCCACAAAAAACATCATTGTCCATAGTGTGTAGATGGAATTCAGAAATGCTTTAAGGTTGAAAAGGAAGGCAACAACAAAGGCCGACTATTCAAAACTTGCATTAATGAGTGCGGATTTTTTGATTGGGTAAAAAAGGAAGAAACAGATGGTGAGTCGAGTACCATTAAAGAAGTAAAGAATCCGACTATGAACGATGAAGTCCACGAGTTGCCAAGCATGTTCGATAGTCTAGCTCGTATAGCCGAGAAAAGAAACATTCAAGATTTCGTTGAATGTGACATTTCGTAAGGGAAAAGAGTCCTTGGAAGATAACGAAAAATGAAAGGGGTCGGCGTGATGCACTTCTAATCGTTGGAAGTACTTTTTCCCTTTATGTTGTTATGTTCCTAATGTTGTTATGACTGGCAAAGAGTTCTTCTAACTTATGTTGGTGTATATTTATTCGAAATTGATGGGTGGTTTACCATAGAAAGCATTTAGTTGAGATGCATGGACGACGGGTGCAAGAGACAGTGTATTCATCAGGCTGAACATTGTTCTCCTAGATCCTTTAGTTGCATTCGACGTAGTCTGCACGTACAGACATGTTAAATAGTCATTGTAAAAGGAATAATGTTTAAGTGGAAATATAACGTGACAGACAAACCTTTGTTATCTTCGAAGGGGACTTCAAGGGGCATCTTCTCCGAAATTTCTTAGGCTCACCCTTTCGTCTCGTTAATAGAGGATCTCTTACGCTCCATCTGACATCATTTCAAATTGATTACCTGGAAGGCTAACTGAGTAGTGTCTTGTGAAACAATATTACTCCCACTACCCGACTTCATTGTACTCAACCTTTTATTTTGATTAGTTATCCACTCCTTGATTGAATGGTAGCGCACTTCATCGTCAGCTGCCAGGTTTGCAACCTCGACAAAAGCCTGACATATATCATCGTATCTCAACTGTTCAGAAGTACTAACCAACCTATTGTAGTTCACTGCGACCCGGGTGTGTGCTCTACAAACATCTCTCCTCCACCTCCGTAGTATGTACCTATCCGTTAGTAACGTGACGTCATTACGGATCAAGACTACAATAGCATGCCAGTACAAAATTTCCCAAAATTCAAACAAGTGGCAACTGCAAACTACTTCACAAATGTCTCTTTGGAATGAGACGAAAAACTTTTTCATCTTCCGACGGTCATCGTACATGACAAGCACGTGAGTTCGTACATCGTGCATGAAGTTCCCTCCATAGTAGATATGATGTCATAATAAACCTTCCTCGTGAGCTCGACTTGAACTTTCCTGAACTTGGAAATGGTGTAACATTGCTGATATTACTTCTCCATTTTGAACATTGTTGTACACGGTATAATTTGTGAGTATGATTTGAAGGCGGCCTAGAACTCCTTCTCAACCTTATTTCTCAGTGCATGTTTATACTATTCAACAAATTGCTTCAACGAGGTCTTTGAATGAACATACACATCGAAGAATGCATTGATACTTTCACTTCGATGAGCTGTAGACATCCCTGTCCAAAATGTTGTTTTCAAATAGCAAGGAACCCAACGAGCTCTGTTGTTAAACAGTCCTAAGAACCAATCATTAATCTGCAACCCGTACGTGTCAATCATGGCCCTCCAACCATCTTCAAATTCTTCTACGAATTGCAATTCTTACACCAACCCATGTATAGTCGAAAAAATGGAAGTCTTATCAACGTGATATCTAAACTTTTTGGCAACTTCTTTAGAATATGCCACAAACACCACCTATGTTTTGTATTAGGAAAAACTATCTGAACTACATTTTGTATAGCCCTATCTTGATCGATAATGATTCTATGCAGAGCTTCCATATATGCACTGAAGCTATGTCCTAAAAAGCCACACAAAAATATCGGTGTCCTCATTGGATAACAAACCACAACCGAGAAGTGTTGATTGTCTGTGATGATTAACGCCAACAAAATGGGCGAAAGACATATCAGACTTATTAGTTAGATACGTGGTATCAAATGTGATAACATCATCGAACTCCTTGTACACTTGCCTAGACCTATTATCTGGCCAAAATACATTCTCCAGCCTAGACTCATCGTCTAAATCCATACTGAAGTAGAAACCCAAACACCGAGCTTGCATCTTGGAAAAATAGGATTGTATCGTTGTTGCATCTTCTTCCTCAAGTCTTAATCGTCTCACATGTTCAATATAATTTCGACAATCATTTTCCACGCAAGTCATATTTTCATATCCACAAACTTCAACCACTGCAGAGTTGAAACTTTTATGTAAGGGAATTTCGGCCATGTCGTTCACTTCAAGCTTTCGTTTCAATATAAGGACTTGTTCTATGATTGTGGTAGAGGTACACTGCTTTGATTCTCTAGATTCCAAAAATATCTGAGGAGGTAGTGATCCTAGCTTTACAACATTTCTGTATTGTTGGTTGGGGCTTCAAATAACCACTTGTCCTGGTGCTTCTTCGACTTTCGCAGCTACATGTGATAGTAACATATTTAATTTTCCCATCGTCACCCTTTTTTGAATTTCGTTTCCTAACCGGAAAACTTATATGGTATGCATATCCTTTATAGAAGTCCCACAATTCTTTTTCATCGTTGAACATCATACCCACCTCATGCACCATCAGACCATCTTCTCCTAACGTTGCCTTCGACACTGATATCAGATTGTCTGCAACTTCTCGTCATCATTTCTCTCCACCACAAATTCTTCACATATGTCTTCCATTGAACTTTGTACTGCAACACAATACAGAAGCTAGTTCAGCAAACCAATTACATTAGTCTCACCACTTTCACATTCTTCACACATAATCAACAAATTCATATGTCCAAGTGTACAGACAAATTACAATATGAACACTTTTCAAGGAAGCTATCACCAATTTTTATAGTTTGTGAACACTGTAAAAACATTTTACTATGAACAATGTAAAAAATTAATCATTCATTTCGAAGAAATTTTATTGGAGCTCAACAATAGTTGCTACACAATTAAAAGTATATTTTGCTTAATTTGTAAAATTTAAGTTTGGATTCAATTCGAACAAAAATTTATTGGAGCTCAACAATAGTTGCTACACAATGAAAAGTCTATTTTGCTTAATTTGTAAAATTTAAGCCTGGATCTCCCTCAAACTTTTTTTGATTGAAAAAATTCACGACACGGGCTTAGTAATTTACTGGACAAATGTTTTAAGACTTTTTTTTATGTTGAATCTCCATTTGATAATTTTATAAATAATTTATACAAACTAACAACAAGAAAAATAAACAGTGTAGCGGGAAAATAAATTTAGCGTTATAATTAGAACAGCAAGAATCCATTCAAGCAGTTGGCTCACATTGGTTTCCCGGAGTTCGTGAAGTGCCGATTTCGTTGTCGGCGAAGTTGGGCATCTCCATCTTTGTAGCATGTGAGTTTTCTTTGTCGGCAACAGACTTCAGATTGACGGAGATAGGCAGGGAAAACATAGAAGAAGATGGGAGGCAAGGGTTTTAGATCGACGGAGATAGGCAAGATTCAACAAGTTCAATATGGAGAAGAAATGAGAAATGGGAGGCGGGGGTTTCTTCCACTCAATTTTCCCTCTTATTTTTAGAAGCCATTTTTTTTAGTGCAGAAAAGTCCCCAAAGTCAACAAATTTTAAATTTCTGTATGGCTTCTATTGAGTGGCTTCTATACAAGAGGCATTTTCCATCCAAAGTATTAATACGATAAATCAAGCCCTTACTTTTGTACAAGTATTAGTTTTTGCCCGTACGATGTACGGATTTGGTTATGTTTTAGGAAGTGTTAACAATTGAAATGATGGGAAAGTAATATATGGGATAATAAACTAAAGTGAGAATCATCAAGTTGTTCCGGAGGATGACAGATGGCCATCTATTTGGTATTTGGTGACTAAATAGTGAATATTTTGATAGTTGTTTGATATGAAGCTCTCATGTTCTTAATGAAGCTCATACAAGAGTCCTATATTATGCATATGATGTAGCTTAATAATATTATAATACAACATAATGAGAACAAATCAATTTATTATTTATATTCCAAATAGGGAATTTCAGGTTTTAAAGGAGTCTAATTGAAAGATGCACTTAAAAGTATAAAAATTCAAGTAATTTTGAGGTAAGTATTACCTTAATTTTAGTGGCAAGGTTAGAAACATATCCACCTCCTTTCCTTGAAGGGTGGCAATAAGAATTGTAATGGATGTTCTTATAAATAACAAGCTTCCAACTGATCGAGCTACTTCATATCATACACTTTGACCTTTATAATAAGATAGAGATGTTTATTTTCCACAACGTAATTTTTTTTTCGAGGGAAGGGGTGGTGAATGCAGAAGGGAGTGGGTTTTATGCACATGCCTGGGGATCTTCTGAAATTATGTTAGAAACGTTCGATTCCTTTGATGAGGACCCATCACTCTGGGTGCCATGAATAAGGACCTTCTCTAATCCAATTGTAAGAGAAGATTGAGATGCAAAATCATAAAAAAACTTTCCAACAAACATCTTCCCTACAAACAAGTACCAGATAAGCTACATCTTTCGAGAATATCCCATACCCATTACAAAAATTTATTTTCACAAAAAAGGATTGAGCCGAGTTTTCAATTAAGAGAACGGAGGGTAATTACTTGTTATCTTACTTATAGAGTATCTAGAGTATCCACTACTTTAAACATCTAGAGTATCCAAGAACTATTTCTTCATGTAAACAAAAAGCAAGGCAGTGGAAGAAAAGAAATAGCAATTTAAAAATAAAAAAGTAGACAACAAGAAGGAACTCACAAGCGGCTACCAAGTCCTAAAATCATAGGTTTATCCATCTCATTCACATTTTCAGGGTATGTCAAAAAAATTCCACTCTATGAGCTAATCTTAATCTTAATTCTATTCCCCATTCATCTAATTTGTCTTCTACTCAAATAACATCGCAGTTCTGACAAATCAAGAAAGTACACCGACAATTTAAAATATTATTTCAGCATTAGAAACTAAAAATAAACCAGAGAAGCACACTGAGACGTCCAACTGAACTAAACTCCACAAGTAAATTGGTCCATGTCGTCGAATGCCACAGAGACATGACACCGTGTCTCCATGACATCCGAAGACATGGTGTCCATTTGTCTCTGAATGTCACGGAGACATGTAGCAATGTCTCTGTGACATCCAGGGACACTATGTCTCCGTTTGTCAAGGGGATATAGCTAATCTCCGTGATAGAGTAATCATCAGTAATTACCAAAAATAAAGGAAAAATTATCAATAGATATTATCATATACGGTAGCTCCTAAGTGAAACAAAGCACAGAAAGTGAACAAGAGGGGAAGAAAATTTCTCATCAGTTTATGATAATCCAATAGTGTCTGGAAATCAAATTTTTGGTTTATATTTTGAAAAATCTTAAAACTTGCACGTCCAAAAATTTGAAAACTCAATATCTTTTGTGGGTGAAAACTAACAAAATATATCATCAAACCAATCAATCATCAAGTTTACTTAGTTTCTCTTCATTTTTGTACTATAGTTTATTTTCTAATATTCTATGAGGAACTTGCATTGCGAATGACAAGGTTGTGGTCATTGCTTGCAGTGGTTGAATACAATTACAAGTAATGTAATACTACTTATGTACTAAAAATTACTAAATTTGTTAAATAGATAAAAGTATCTTCAATAGCTGAAGATCTTTCTTGAGCTCTGGCGTCGGAACTGGTGCGGGCATATCAAACTTGTTAACAATTAAAGGTGATGGAGTTCATTAGTCAACAATTGAGTTCCTAACGTGTGGTGATCATAATACTTAATGGACAAGAAATACAGCTTACATTTTTTCTTGCCCATAGATAGAGACATGGATGGAAATCACAAATGCATGAATTCCATAATACTCTCCTATCTTCCAAGTGATAAAGTTGATGAGTCACCAATTAAATTCTTAACGTGTCCATATATTCTTCTCGTTACATGTTAGGTGAGTTACTCAACAAACAAATATCATTGTAGGCTATGATGGAAATTCTAACGTAATTTCTTATTTTTCTCATTTTTTGTCGTCACATGCAACGGGAATACGTGACTTAGATTTACGAATTAACAGTGATCCCGAAAGCCCGTTTTTAAGAGAGAGTAGATAATCTACAGAAAATGAAAAGGAAACAAATAAATAACAGAAAAGAAGAAGAACATACACGCGCTGATTCAGTTCAACTCGTATTCGCTCAACAACTTTGTCTAATTCGCACTCTTTGTCCAGCCAATTCGTCCATCTCGTAACCGTAACAGCGTGTGTATTTGACGAGGAGAGGCAGAAAATTGAAGGGGAAAAAATGGTGCGGAAGTGATTGCTGCTGCTGTTAAAGCCATTCGACGTGTACCCATCTCATGAAACCATCGCACTATCCTCCAACCGCAATAAGGTAACAATTCCTTGACACTACTTCAATGCAGAAGAAAAGGGGGCCAAAATTCACTAATTTTCTCCAACGATTATTGCTTTTTTTAGGATGAAAAGCCCACTCGTGTATATAGTATAGACTATATTATCCATTAGATAATATTTCAAGATCACTGTTTAGGAAAAGTAACAGTGCGTAAATAATCATAACAGTATTTTACGTTACTGTGATATTTTGAAAAGGAACAGTGGGTTGAGGTATGCATTAAGTCATATATGATTGAATTGAGAGTGTTGTTTCTTTTGGTTCGCAATGCTATGAGTTGCCAAGTGATTTGGGGCTGCTGGTGAAGAACATGGCTATAGAGGAAAATAAACTTGATTGAGCAAATGGGGAAAACTCAATTTTATATCAATTGTGGTTTCATCTAAGACGAGTGATCCTCTTGAATGAATTTCACTTATACCCAATCTTATAAATATATATAATAAAATGAAATATCAATTTAATAAAAAAAATAAGCTATATCCTTTCCTTCTCATTCAAGGTATACTACTTTATGCATAGTTCTCGAGTTAAGAGTTTCTCAGATGGAAAACCGTTGTGTTAAAGTCACCCCCTTTACTTTGCACACTTGCTTTCCCGGAACATATAATTTTTTGACCAATTTCTCCTAGTGGAATTATCATTCATTCAGGAATATTGTGGTCAGTTGCTGATGAGCTGATCCAACAAAAAATTTAAATGTTCCAACTGGTATATGCATTTGAACATGATTTAGTTACAGTCGTGGGGCTTGAAACTTCGTGATAACCCTTGGGGAATGATGCGATTAAGATTTTAGGAAAAATATTCACTTTATTTGTTTGGCTGCTACAATTTATCTGAGGGTATTGTGATCCCTTGTTTTCCCAGTTACACTGTTTCATTAGAAATCTTTAATATATTTACGGTACACTATCATTCTGGTTTGGATTTACAACATGTATAATTTGATATACCCTCATGATTTTATTCCACTTATCTTCCTCCCCCTAGGACTTCTAGCTATTCAATAGATAAAAATAAATAGTCCAAGTCTTATTTAGTCAAAATGTCAATAGTCCAACCAATGATAGTCGACTGTGTACTTCAAAACTTATGCTTCCCATGTGGCTTCATTCCACTTCTTCAAAATTAATCTGCACTTAATATGGATTTTCTTCTCTTGAAGATGTTGAAGGTATTGAGATATCTAGATGACCGGAGGTTGGTTCACAAAAATGCAATAAGCTTCTGTCAGAATATTTTGAAGAAAAAGGCTGTTGAGTGGAAAGCTGTTTTTCGGAATGATCTAGCTCAGTCAATCCGTGGTGTTGATCTGGTTATTTCAATTGGAGGTGATGGTACACTATTACAGGCAAGCCATTTCGTGGATGATTCGATTCCAGTTCTAGGAGTGAATTCTGATCCCACCCAACAGGAAGAGGTCAGCTCATTTTTTGGATCTCTTTGTTTATTTCGAGTTTAGATATGTCCAGCTTCTGGTAATAAATTCCAACTTTTTGAACATAGAGAAAAATATAGAAATTCATTTTTAGCTTCCCTTAGCCAAAAAAGTTTGTCTTATTTACTTGGGTGGAAGAATTCGGTGAAGAATTTGATGCTACAAGGAGCACTGGGCATCTTTGTGCAGGAACAACCTACAACTTTGAACGAGTGAGACAGCTACTTTAGCCATTACTTTTTCTCTCTTAGAACACCCACCCACTCCAAATTTGTTGGGAATGAGTCTTAGTTTCTTGTGGTATTTATCTGGAATTAAACTTTAAGATTTTAACCAAGATAGTTAAATTATTAGATAAGCTTGTGATCTTTCCAACTCCTATTCAGTCTATGATTCTGCTCGAAAAACTGGCATCATTTGTTGTCTATAGGTGTGTTCACTAGAGAACTTCTAGTGTTCCAAATATATGAGATTCAGATTTGCATCCTTCATTAAATAGATAACTTCTTATATTTCAACAAAACACAAGTAATTGGAGCAATGAAGAATGGAATTTCAAAATATTTTGGGAACTTAGAGCTACTCATCAAAAGTTAAGGACCTTAGTGTCATCAACTATTTTCTTATTATATCGAATGTTATACATACTCCTGATACTCAGAAAAACATGCTGCACTTGTACTTTTCAAATCATTGGGGGTCAAAGTGCTCTTTAAATTTGATAATTTCAAATTTTCAACCCAAGGTGATTTGCCTAATATGTTTCCTTTGGACAAGAGTCCGACTAGAAGGACATCTAGGATGCATCTATACCGCATATTATGCTATTTCATATAGGCATCTATTTTGAAAATAGTGAAAGTGTAGAATTGTCAACTATGCTGAATAGTTATATGAAGAACACCATATTAGGAAGATGGACAAATTTATAAAATACTACACCTGTCTTTCAACTACTTTGAAAGGATTGTAAACATCTCAGTCTCTTTGGGTTAATGCGATTTATTAGATTTGACATTTTCATTCCCAAGATACAGTATCTATATATCTTATGTACTTTCCACTCTATATGAACATAAATCCCACTGTACGACTGATTTTTTCAAGTTTAAGGAAAGGCGATATAACTCTGAATAGCTATGCTTCCTCTATTTTGTTGAAGTGATATGTAAATAAAGGAAACATAAGAGAACAAAGAATAAGAATTCTCTTTCTCAAGTCATGTACATGTTTCTTCCTTTGGACATAAATTGATTACACAGAAAACACGATATCAGCTGATAATATATAACTTGTCATAAACATTAGTTTTCCTATTAACTTGCAATCTTGTCAAGATAAAGAATATCTAGTATTCATCTCACTTCTCAATCCACATCCACACAATTTAGAATAAGTTAATATTGCAGTCACAATATAGGACCACCTAAACATTAGGTGTGCATTATTGAACAAAATTTGCCGGATAGAGTGTAAACTGATTTTTCATCAAGTTTCTTCTGCACAATTCTAATATTCATCTCACTTCTCGATCCACATCCACTCAATTTAGTATAAGTTAATAAGGCAGGCACAATCTAGGACCACGTAAACCTTGACTTGCTTTGGGTGCACATGATTGAACAAAATTTTCGAGATACAGTGCAAACTGATTTTTCATGAAGTTTCTTCTGCACATTTCAGTTTTTTAGCTAGCACAATAAATCATGCAGCCATGCACAAGAAGAAATTTCTTTTTTTCGTAATTCTTGGTAACAAACTTTTGTGAAGTATATCTCGTTGATTTAAGCTTATATTTGTAGCTATTGAATGACATCCTTGAGAATCACAGTGAGCCTTCTGAAGTGTCTAGGATGGCCATTAGTGTCAACTCAAAGCTGATTTCAACTTCTGCTCTAAATGACATTCTAGTCGCGCATCCATGTCCTGCAACTGTTTCTTGATTATCGTTCAGGAAAGAATATTTGCTTTACAGCATCAAGAATGGTATATTGCTCTAATGTGTCACCACGAACTAACGTAGTGTTAGTCAATATTCTTGTGTTATTACTTATTAGGATCTGGAAAAATGGAACATCTTCTTCTTTACTGAACTGTAGATCAAGTGGGCTTAGGGTCTTGACTGCTGCTGGATCAACAGCTGCAATGCTTTCAGCTAGTGGATTTACAATGCCCATTTTGTCCAAGGAACTACAATACATGGTAAGGGATCCCATTTCTCCAGGGGCAGCGCTCATTCAATGCACGGGCTCGTGAAGACCGAAGAGACAATGGATATTTCCTGGTTTTGTAGAGAGGGAAACATATATATTGATGGCTCCCACGTTGTTCATTCTATTCAACGTGGAGATGCAATTGGACTCTCTTCCGGGGCTCCAACATTAAAAGTGTATTTGCATACACACTTGTTATCACAATGTGTATAATTCATACGTATATCAATCTAAAAGGGATTGTGGTTGTAAATTATGATTTAGAAGCTACTAAGATCATTTTATTCATAATCGAGTTTATTCATATAACTCACTTTGCCTCGAGATTTGGGCTGCCATTCATAATTAAATTTAAACTGAAAATTTACTTCTCCATGAGAATTGTGTACAGGAGTTGATTCCAAGTATCTGGAACACCAGCAAGACACCAGTGACTGCAATCCAATGGCACATCAGCATATTGTGATGGGTGCCCATCTTTTCTTAACTGAGTGAGCAAAACAATGTCGAGTAAATATGCCGGCTTTTTCATGCTACCTAATACACTCTTCACCACTGCATCGCCAGCAGGTCTAGTACCCGGGAAATTCGACCCTTCTATGGGTTTTGTTTGTCCAATACAATTCTGCACTTGTGGTTCATTCCAGTCGTAGCCACTGAAAAACAGCAAATAAACACTCAGCCCGTAGGCATACATTCTAATAAATCGACACTCGAAAATGACATGTAAGACTGATGATGGCACAAAAATTTACCGATTATGCATGGTGGAAATTCCTTGGAAGAACACTTTGGTGTTGGCAGTATCAATGTTAGAATCTACCCAATTAGCCCAAGTAGTCAAGGCTGTTTTGTATGCTTCCATACGATTCATGTCTTTTTCTTTGATTGTTTTATTACCGATTTGATAGTAGTCCCATCTGCAATACAAAACACAATATAAAGAAATGCTTGAAATGCATTAAAAGTTCATCAGATGATATGACAGTGACTCTACTGCCACGTAAACCAATCATCATCTCGAGATTCTACAAGAATAGTAATATGTTATTTGAACAATGCTACCCTTACAGAAGGATGGTTCACAGAAGGGAGGGTGGTTGGTTTACAGAAACTCACAAAAATGCATGGACTGGGTTGGTTTTTTTTTTTTTTTTTTTTTCAATTTTTTATTTCGATGGGTCCTACACATGTGAGAGTCGGTAAAACTTCTGTAAACCATTCTTCTGTACATATGGTTTAATTCTATTTGAACGAACTCACGTCTGAAGTTTGCCGGTGTGTAACCACCAGTGATAGCTGTTGAATATCAATACGTCGGCTTCTTTCCAATGTTCAGTCATGCTTAGGGTGTCAAGTTTCAGTGTTACGTTTTCTTGGGTTACAAGAAACCCATTTTTCAAGAAAGAAACTGAGACTCCATAATCCTTCCAAAATAAAGGAAACCTACATCAGTTTTTTGGAGTGCAGAAGAAATTCTCTTATATTATAATATTATAGTATGACGTGGCATGCTTTTCTTCTAGAAATTCCTAATAATTACCCGGAAGGAAATAGTGGAGAGCAGTCCCCGTGATTCAAAGCTGTAATTGGAATTTGGGACCGCAGCATGAAGCATGCACCCCATTGATTCCCACTGGTTGGAGCTCAATGAATCTCCAACAAACATCATCTTTTTATCTCTCAATTTTTGCAGCAAATCCTCACCATTAAATCTGCGCCACCTCATGATCATGATCGTCATCCACTAAATACTAAAAATATCCAAACTATACTATACAGTGAAATCATTCTTACCTAGAAATGTTACAACCAGGAGGGTTCCATCTGTACTTCAGGTACAGTTTATCAGGTCTGCCATTCTTCTGGCAATTCAATCCACCATTAATGAAAGGGCACTGGGATGAATCATAAAGTGGATAAGAATTATCAAAAACCCAACTTCCCTGAAAGAGATCACAGCCGGTTGATGACTTTTCTTTCTCATCTTGGGCTCTGATGAACGCTTGCTGATGTAGAGATGTAGTTGTTACAGAGAGAAGAAGGTGGCAAAGAGAAAAAACCCAGAAACCAGCCATGTGAGCCGGAATGGAAAAAGTAGTGAAGTAAAAATTGAGCAAGTTTTGTAGCATAAAAGTATGTTTATTGGGAGAAAAACTTCAATATATATAGTGCATATGTGATAAGACCATCAATTCAAATCATGACACACATCGAATTTCAAACCATGACAGCTTGACATGTGAAGTGATGAAAAAGAGAGAGTCGACGTCTCATGTTAAGGTGTCATCCTCGTTTCTTGGGGGTTTGTTAATGATAATTCGTGTAGCAAATCTCTGTGGCTTATTGCATTTAATAGTTAATGTTGACTGAATGATGGAAATATTCAAACAAAAAACCTAAGAAGGGTGTAATCACGGCATTAATGACAACCTAATGATGATGTAAGGGTGTCACAAAACTCGAGCTTTAATGGATTTTAAATGTATGTATAAATCTAAGCGCCTCCTACTCAGATTTTGATAAATTTCATTAAACTCCAAGTTTCTACAATAATTGCTCGGTTTCCCAGTGTAGTTACAAACACAATTTAGGTGACTTAAATGAAAGGTGAAATTAAATGACTTATTTAATTTCACCTATCATTTAATGTCACATTAACGCCACTTAGACTGTATTTGTAACCCCAGTGGGGATGAATAGCATTACTCTGTGAATTTATCTCACAAGTGGATGTTAAAAGTAAGAGCAATGTTATTCATCCCCACTGGGGTTACAACTTCAGTTTAGGTGGTGTTGATGTGAAATTAAATGATATACCTTTCATTTAACCTATCATTTAGAGCCACCTAAACTGATATTATAACTCCTATGACGATGAATAACATTTTTGTAAAAGTAATATAAAATGAGTAGTGTATTATCCTAGAAGATTGATTATAGATTTCGCTACAAAGCGCACAAAAATACTATTTGAATTTTGAGCTCGGTTTTTCTAAATAACAACTCAACTAAGCAATTTAATAATAACTGAACAAGTGAATAGCGAAGTAGAGACCAATTAAAAGAAATAGTATTACTTGTATTTAGTTCATATTTTGGTTCAATCATATTTGACAATAATGATTGATAATATTAAAGATCATAATTTCTAGAATTGGGCCAGAAAAGACAATGACCCTTACTTAAGTGGTCGGTGGTCCTAGAGGCGGTCACCAAGCCGAAGCTCACGATCACGTACACTCTTCTTCTCTAAAGCTATGTTTGATTCACTTTTTTTTTTTTTCATTGAAAATGGAAAACGAATTCCAACTTCAACTTTTTGCATGTTTTATACACTTTTTTTCTAGGCAATTTATTTTGTTGGGTTTGTCTCTCACGTGCCACTTTCCATGATTTATGTGGGAATTGATTTTCCAGTTTAGCTTTTTTTTTTTTTTTTTCAATTGAAAAAGATTCTAGACACAATAGTAAAAAAATTATCACTTTTATTGACAATTTCTATACAAAATAAAGTCAAACGAATGATATTCGGTATGTTAATATTTTTTAAAATTTCTTTTTTTGGCAATTGGAATGAATTCTAGACATAATGATTAAAAAATTATTATTTTAATGGACAATTTTCATGAAAAATAAAGTCAAACGAACACCAAACTTTCAACATTTTATAAGTGAAAAATTATATCAATCAAATACAATTAATTACAATTCTCAGTAAAACAAATTATAGGCAATTCAATTCCATGTAATTCATTTTATTTCCATCCAAATTCCACATTTGCAATCAAACGGACCATAAGGGCCTGTTTGATTCAAAAGATTTTTCATGAAAGTAAGAATTCATTTTCCATCTTTCAGGTTTTGGGTTGTTTGATTGTAAAATTTTTCCATGGAATCACTTTTCTTGCTTGCCTCCACACACCCACATATTCCTTGAATTGGTGGAAAGGTAGGAATTGGTTTTCCAGCCAATTTTTTATTTGGCAATGTAAACAAATTTCATAAATAATTGTGAAAAAATATTTCTCTTTAATAGACAATTTTTATGCAAAATAAAGTCAAACGAATGATATTCGGTATGATAAATTTTATTTATTTTTTATTTTTGGCAATTGGAACAAATTCTAGACCCAATGGTAGAAAAAATTATCACTTTAATGAACAATTTCCATAAAAAATGAAGTCAAATGGATACCAAACTTTCAACATTTTCCAGGTGGAGAAATATATCAATCAAACACAATTAATTACAATTCCCAGTAAAACAATTTCTAAACAATTTAATTCCCTATAAAATATTTTTTTTCCACCAATTTTCCACATTTGCAATCAAACGGACCCTAATAACATATTCAATAGTAGTGTAAAATTGGGTGTAAACTAACATCTTTAAAACTATTTTTGCATTCTCATTTACATTTTTGTAAATCTAAATTCAAATTCTGCTCGTGTGAAGATCTAAATGCATTTATGTTGCATCTCTCAATTGAAGAGATTTTCGGTCACTTTGAAAATCTAAATTATAATTTAGATCAATTTTACACCATCGTTGGAGATGCCAGAATATTCTAACTTTGGACATCCACTCTCCATTATGTCCATGTTGGTCCATGAACATCCAAACATTTCCACTTTAGTCCTATAACTTTCAAGCTCTTCAATCTTGGTCCCTTCAAGTGACCACCAAGGTTCTTATTTCATCTACTTTTGATCTCCAAACTTTTCAAATATCAAATTTTATCCCAAAACTTGTGAATTCGTTCAACTTGGTATATAGTATTTCTTTACATTCTCACATGAATGCTGTTATATAGTCTCTGTTGCCTTTTTCTTTGTAGATTCCTCTTCTATTCCTTGATCACAATCAAGAACACGAAAAAATGATTGTATATTATAAAGAAAATTATAGTAAAGAGAAGAACTTGAAATTATATAAATTTCACGATATTTCTTATTCACTGTAGCAAAATGTGTTGTTTTATATGGATTTCTTGTAATTTTGAAATTAAAGATGACCTATATGTAGTGGGTGGTTATATTGCCACTATAATTTTTATTTGATATACAATATTGTAATTGTAGTTAAATTCTCAATCTTTCCTAATTGTAACAATTATTTTTTTAACTTTTTTTTCTTGATTATAATTTATATCAAAATATTTTATTTTCATGCTTTGAAATGAGGGAAAAATATTTTTTTTACACAATTTCAACGAGTTTTTGGACATAAAATTGTTATCAAATACAAAATGTGTTAAACTAATGAAAAGTTTGAGGATATGAATGACATGAAAAAAATTTATGGACATGAGTGCTATAACGATCAAATATTTAAGAACCGTAAGTGCAATTAAAATGTGGAGTAAGAAATAAAAATTTGGGTGTGAATATAATTACATATATGTAATTGTTACAATTATACGAACATGCTACACTAGTCAAGTAATTTTGAATAAACAACAATCTTCATCTAAATTGAGAACAAAATACATACAAGACGCCAACTTTTCATATGGAAGAACTACATGAGTGTGAATGAATATTTTTGTATTTGACTTCAAATGCTGGAGAGATATGATCATAGTATTAGCCCGTTCGTTGCCCATTTTTTGCACTCCTATTTTAGAAAAAATGAGAATGTTACATGTTCAATCCATTGACAATGTACATGTTACAGTACACAAACAACTTTTTACGCTTCGATCCCCTTACTACCATCTACAGTGAGCACTCCAACTACAATAGGCTGTTGAAGGCAAGGTTTTAAAAGGCGTAATGCGTGGCGATGTGTGGAGACCGAGCTATGGGTTAGACGAGCTTAGGCGAGGCATATGCGTAAAAAAGCGTAAAAAGACGTTTTCTTATTTTTATATTATTTTAATTTTTAATCAATTAAAAATAATATTTACTAAACATTTAAAACAAATTTATAAGAACTTTATATATATTTTTTCAAAGTTTCCAACAAAAATATAAATTTCAAATTTAAATACAAAATAGTAAGTAAATAGCATATGAACTTAAATTTTATCTAACTCTTTATCTAAATAGCATAGACTTTATTTTTGAATACTGGACGAGAGTGACAATGTGCATTTTTATTTTTGAGCTTTGGTTCAAATTCGATAAGTAAATAATTTTTCTTTTAATAACTCAGGTGTGTTAAGAAATTATCTACCGAAAATAAGATTCATTGGTCACTTGACTTTTGGGTTCAAATGGTTGTTTTGATTTTAAATTAGGGCAAACTAAAGAAATTAGTATTTAATAATTTTAAACTTCAAAGAATTGTAAAAAAAATAAAAATAAAAATAGGTAGGCGCGCATAATTGCGTCTAGGCGCGCGTTAGCGGTCAACAATTGTCGTTGGCCGCTAAATAAGAAGTTAACTCACTTGACTTGACGTTTTGGCCACGCCTCACGTCAAGACGCGCCTTTTAGATCGCTGGTTGAAGGCAAATGAGGTTATTTTGAGAGAGAGTTAAAAATTGCACTAATCAATTCTAAATGCATGTCAGCATGTGGAATCAGCATGTGGAATCCTATGTTGATAGAAAGAACACATTTTTTGGGCGAAAATGGGAACCAAATGGTCAAGTTTGAACTTCAAAAATCTCAACGGTAATTGTTTAAAGATATTTCGAGTTGTATTAAACGTGGATGCGTCTACAATTAATGATTGGATTATTCTTATTGTACATAATTTTATATATAATATTTTACCGAATCGACAAGTGGTGCCCCCTATTGGGGGACGCCTTATGTAAAAAATTATGTACACGTAGCTCGATCCTGAATGATTTGTCCTGGTTGATATGTGGGAGTAAATTTTAGTATTAGTCCTTAACCTATTGTCTCTATATTGAGTTGATTTTTTACTATTTGAAAAGAAAAGCTAGTTGACAATTTTCATTAGGTGCTCAGCCTCTAATGACGAAAATTAAATAAAATTTTGTTAATCATGTAATCTTAATGACAATCATGTCGCATCAATTTTTGGGTGCGAACTGAATTAAAAAGCAAAATTCAATTTATGAAGGTAGACTTGTAACTAAGAATAACATAAAATTTAACGCCTATTTGAATCTCATTAAAATGAACTTTCTCGTTTCTCAACGGTAAATTAAATGTAAAAAAACTACAAAGGGCACGGACCAGTTGACAGACATTTTGCATTTCACATAAGACGTTGAAACCCATAAGGTCCAAAATACCCTCATTTTTAAAATCAATTTCTAGAAATAACCCTCACATTCCATTCGAAAACCGTAAACGAAAACATGATAGTGGCCACCATTTATTTGAAGGGTAAATTGGGAAAGTACAATTTCGAACCTACAACCATCTCCCCAAAGCCAATTGAAGATTGTGTTTTTCTCACAATAAACGACGTCATTCAATGTCGTCCCACGAATGCAGAAAATGAAATTGGTTAGTATCTCGTTTGAATTGGTCTCAAACGTACGCTTAATGAAATGCAAAACTTTTCTTTTGTTTGAGACCTGATGGAATAATTATAATTATAATAAATTGTCGAAGATTAGCTTGTTTCGTTTTCAAAGTTGTGAACTGAATTGTTATTCAGATAATAATTTGGTGACCAACAGTGAAATTTTTATATTTCTGAGATCATGTAAGAGAAAGCTGGGGCCACAAGGTGCAGGGTGATTGGGTCTGTGGCATGTGTTTTTGTCCGTCGATGTGGCCCTCACACCAGTTGGATATTTGTGGACGGCTGATGTCAAATCTCAGGTCATGAATCACAATTAATGATTAGACCCACGATTTTTTTAATTTTATTATATTTGTGGTAGTATGATATTCACCTTGAAAGGGTTAGGACGGGTTCGGTAGAAATTAAAATTGAAAAATTAGTTGTTATTGTTGACTTTTATTAGACGAGCGAGACCCAATAACGACTATATTTTCAATTTTAGTTGAATTTTAAGCTTGGCCAAACATGCTCTTAATTTCGAATGAATCTCAATTGAGTCATTCAGCTTATATTTGTCTCAAAACTCACTTCATTTTAATTCACTTTCTTCGTTAGTCATAGTTTTACTTCCCGACGTTCCCGTTACTAATGCCCTGTTTGGTAGGAATAAAAATTTAAATTTTAATCTGAAAAAAAGTCGACAATTTATTTAAATCGTAAAACTTAAGTTTACAGATAAATCTAATAGTAGTTGATTTTGATTTGCATTATCGAGAGTTTTGTAAAACATATATTTAATTATTTGTTGCAAAAGCAAATAATTAAATTTTATGTGCTTATTTCAAATCAAGATTTTATTAGGGCCCACTTAGAGACACATAATTTTCACATTCTGCTCATAGAGTATCACGTATCTTTCTCGTGGTCTTTGATTCAACAAATTTATTGTTTTTAATTTTGTCCAACAAGTGATAGGTCGCGGTCGTGACTAATAACTATAGTACAAACACGACATTATAGTGTCACTTTCATGCCCGATTATGACTTAAATTCCATAGGAATGGAAATATATTTTATTAAAATAAACACGTGACGACATTGTATATTTAATAGTATTATAAGAATTAGGTTGGACCAATCGATTCGATCGTTAATGATACTAAATAAAAGTAAAGACGATAAAGTAATTAAAATATTAATTATTGTAAGCGAAACAATTCTCAAACAAGTGGTATTGTACAAGAAACGGGTTTTAAATATATGAACCAACGAATATGATATAATGCTGGCTTGAATTCAAATGTAGAACGATATGGCGATTGAAAATAGATCTTGTCCGTTCAAATATCATTATTCATATTTTTAGGTTAGAATTTTTTGAAAATTAATCGAATTCATGATGATGATTTAAAGCGGATAGTGCAAATTAAATAAGTCGACTTTGTCAATACATGAGACGAATTATATTTTTACCATTATTTTTATTTATTGTATTATATTTTAATTGCACTTAAAGATTTTTTATCTTTGCTTATCGTAACACGTATCTCTCCTAATTATTATTTTTCTTCGTTGAATTCTTATTTTAAACCTTCAATTAATTAACACATTATCTTCAATGACGATTTTAATTTATTATCTCCGCATTGTTCAAAGTGATGGAAAAAAAATTTGTAGTGCTTTTGCTTTTTATTATTTTTTTATTTTTAAGATATGGTAGACAAAAAAAAAAAGAAAAAAAAAAATCATCTCACATTCTTCAACATACTTCTTAAACAAAAATCGTTATAAAAAAAATGAGACGTGCTGATTAATAAAAATGTATAGAATATAAATACGACAAAGAAAAGTTAGGAACATAAATACTATAATGAAAAAAGATTGAGGATGTTAAGTGATATATTTGTACTCTCAATGCCAATGCCAATGGCTATTATTAATTTCTTCTTTCATTATCTTCCTCCATTTTCTTCCTCTTTCTATAATCTCTGATCGTCTTTCCTTCAAACCAGCAAAGCCCTTCTTCAGTCTGACCTAACCCGGCAAAATTCGAACCTTTTTATTCAAAATCTCCATTGGATTATTTCAGGTGAAGTCTGAACTCTGAAGATTCACTAAGACTTTTCCTTTTTCATTTTACAATGCCAGAAGTTTCTTTGTAAGGTAATAATCTTCATCTGCAGCTGACATTTTTTGTCAGTATTCTTATTCCCATTGCGTTCTTTAATACATCTTTCTTTCTATTAAAAAAACCACTTCTTGCATCTGAGTTTTATTTTAAGGAAATAAAATAACATAACCCTCTTGTTTTATCACCCATAAACACAGTGTAGCTATTTCTAGGTGTGTATCGAGATTTATATAACGTCACATAGCACTGTACTATTAACTTTTCCATCCAATTTGTTTCGCACGTCATATTATATTGTTTATATTTTTTTGGGTTGCAATCCCGGTTTAAGTGTCACTATATGATATAGGTGGAATTAAACGAGTCAACAACGTTAATATGACATTAAATATTAGTAACCTATCATCTAGCGCTACCTAAACTGCAAATGTAGTCGAGGGTGGCTACGTGTCATTACTCTTTTTGGTGTACAGGTAACAAAATCCATTTTTTATATGAATTTGTGGTTTTGATTGGAGAGACAATAACTGGGTTTCTTCTTTCTTGGGATTTCGAAAGCGAAGAAGAGGCTGCTTAGAAGGTAATCAACTGTCATAAAAAATTACGATCTTTAGTCAAACGTTGTCTGCCTGATCGTGGGAATTCATGTTGACTCAGTTTTTCTTGCCTGTGGATGCTCCCACAATTACTGATTTATATCCCCTTCTTAAAGAAGGGCGGTGGTTGAATTGGACGATTGGTCCTCATCTTATTGTGTTAGAATTAAAGTTGATATTCAACTTTTAAGAAGAACAAGTTAGTCCATAGTATATCATTATAATTGCATAATCAAACCCTAAAAACGGAAATTATTTACATTTATACTAACTTGTCATTTAGTTCTAATAAAAAAATGTTTTACTTAAACGTATAGCACCTGTCTGGTTTAGATAAAATCTCAATTTTATTAGATTTTGATAAAAGTTGATAAAATGTGTGATTGAAAAATTGTGGATATCTGAAAATGTATTATTAAAATTAATTGTTGACTTTACTTTAAATTTTTAACTAACCCAAAAAAAAAAAAAAAATTATAGTGTAATGTTAGGTCGTCTCCAATCTTGCACCATCATTCATTCTTCAATCCATATTTACATTTCTCGGAAGACTTCAATTGGTACTTCATACTTGCAAGAAATAGGCCAATTCGGCAATTTAAGGTAAGTTTTGCACCATTTTACATCCAATCTTGCACCAAACTGAAATTATCTCCAATACATTACATCGAATAAATAATATTTAATCATTTTCTTTATTTTTCTATTCTTAAAAAGTTATTTATTTATTTACCTTACAACTACATAAATTACTAACTAACTAAATAATTACGTTAAATTAACGAAAACATTAAATTCATTAATAAATTTTAAAAATATAGTACACAAATAAGATAATATTAATGATGTCGTTAAAAAATAGTATAATAATAATAATAATTTATTATATTTAAAAATGTATAACATAAATGGACAAAATACTATTAAATCAATTTTTTTGCAAAGTGAAAGAGAATGACGAAATTTGTATTGCACCAAGAAATGGTGCAAACTCCAACCTAGCTAGCAGTGCAAAATGGTGTTTTGAGATAGCATCGGAGATGGTCTTATGAATTAACTTTTTTATTTTTTAAAGTTGAGGACCAATTGTGTAATTTCCTATTTTGAGGTCATGTCAGAGAATGTTGGGTCCACAAGGTGCATGTTAATTGTGTGTGGGGCATGTGTTTCTGTCCGTTGATAACGTTATTTGACTGCTGATGTGAAATCAATCATATTAGTCCTTATTTGATACACATTAAAATTTTTATTTCTATTTTTATACTCATTTCTAATCACACGTTTTTTAATATAATAATATTTTTCATCACATCAATAATTATTTCTTCTTTTTCAACCACACATTATCTATCAATCTATTATTTCAGAATACATTAATAATGTAGATCAAACACACCTTTAATCTCATTTTTATGGTCATTATTTTAAGAAAATAGAGATTTGAATAGTGATTTTTAGAGAATGTGTTGTTAAAAAGTAAATTTTTTTTGAATTTATATGCAAAATATTTTATTGCTTAAATATTTGGTTGAATATGAAAATTAAAAAGGTTTTGAAATAATAGTTGTCAAATATGGTCTAAATGCTTTTGTAAACGGAAAAAGTCACTCGTTCAGGCCCAAAAACAGGAAACAAGAAGATAGGGTCATGTGAAGGGAAATAATTGAGTGTTGCGTGTTTTTTTTAAACTGTCCAATTTGACGTTCGACACACGTCGTCTCTAAATTTAAACCTGAGTTTGAGCATATTCCTATAGCATCTCTCTTTGTAAACGTGTATTTATAGGGACCCAAATTTTTTTTTCTTGCTGACATGAGATCAATAATCAAATTTGTGGACCATGTTTTGCTTTTTTTTTTTTTTTTTTTAATATAAAAAATGTAACATGCTTTTATTTTTTCCCCCTTCTTTTGATGGGGGTGGGGTGGAGTGGGGTTCTTCACTTGTTTTGGTTTGTGTGCAACTTACATTGGATACTTTGATTGGATCCAAGAGCTGCTAAGGATGTGATACAAGGATATGATTATGTAGTACCGATATATATATATATATATATATATAATTGATGAAATTTTAATTTTTGGCCTTTTTCACTTTACCAAATAAGTTACGAAAGAGATGGGTTTATGCAGCTATTAATCCCGTATTTACGGAGTCATGGCTTCATACGACAAGCTTTAGGTGTCCCACAAATGATAACAAAGTAAATAATATTCGTTTGATAGTTTCTGTTTTTGCTTTTTGTAAAACAACTTTACGAGGAAGCTATGTAATTTCGAGTTGAAATTCACTCTCCCAAATTTGTTGTTCACCCAATGAATGATTGACTGAAAAGTTATTTTAAATTAAAATATCCAACTTTTCTCACTGTCATTTATGCATAAAATTAGGCGACGATTTAATGTAAAATGATGTGGCGATTATTCATTGGTGGACAGCAGATCTCAACTCTCTAATCTCCTCTAAAAGCTCATCTAGCTAGATAAAGCAATTCCATAAAATAATTCTAACACGTTAAAAAAAATAGCCTTTTAGTTTCAACTTTTGATTTTTCAAAAATCCTACCAAACGAGCCCTAAATCTTATTCAAGATGAGTATAAGATCAATTAATTAATCTTGTTTCCTCATCCGGTTTGGTTCATTGCTATACCTCCCTTTTCACTACAAGATTTTAATTTCTTTTTCTTCCCTCCATGCCGTCCTATGGTAACTCGTAAAATGGTTTTTTCTGCATTTTCAACGACACCAAGCCCTTGGGATATTGAAACCTTTTGAGGGTGTCCTTGCATATAATTCTTTTCCCGCTGTTCTCTTTTGTGCTTCTTCTGTTGTCTTTTCCTTTCTTTTCCTCCCGTTGTAGTCCACTTCTTTTTTCGCTGTTGTTGAATTTCGATGCGTTTAATCACCTCGATTCAAGCGTTAAAGCAAACAGCTTTTTCTCTTTTATTTTAACACGCTCATTATGCATAGTTATCGTAGCAATCATTGTTCCAAATATTCTATTCTTTCTTTAAGTATTCATTTCTGTCATTTAACTATTTTTGCACCAGCATTGCTGCTAGTATTACCTCAGATATCGCTTCATTTTGTGATTATTCTTGTTTCAGATGGATTTGGTTAAACAATCCAGTGCTATCCCAAGTAAAACTAGGTTAGCACGGACTTTCGCTAAGGTTTTGCACATTCGAGCATTGACAGGGATAGCTCCGGATGATGGAATCCGGAAGATTGAGAAGAAATCGAATGATCACTTGAAGAGTTCCCGGGTTCCATCCTCCGATGAAGAAGATGAATTGGTTCGGGATAGGGTGGTTAAAGAAGCTTTTCTTGCTAAGCTGTTTGCTGGAATATCTGCTGTTAAAGCTGCATATGCAGAATTGCAATTTGCTCAATCTCCTTATGATGCTGACGGGATTCAATCTGCAGATCAAATGTTAGTGTTGGATCTAAAGAATTTGTCTGAATTGAAGCAATGCTACTTGAAGAAACAGTTGGACACGCAGAGTCCAGAGAAGACTCTGGTTTTAGCAGAAATTCAGGAGCAGAAGAGTCTGCTGCAAACTTATGAAATTATGAGTAAGAAGATGGATTCTCAGCTTAAACTTAAAGACTCTGAAATAACTTTTCTTGAAGAGAAATTGGCAGAAGTCAACACGGATAATAAGTTACTCCAGAAGAGATTGAATACAAGTGGACAATTAGGCATGCCCGAGGATATTCATTTCTCTGGATTGAGTCTCAACCACTTCATTACATGTTATAAGCAGACAGTAAATTCAATACGCGGATTTGTTAGGTTGCTGATTAGCAAAATGGAGTCTGCAGGTTGGGATTTGGAGGCTGCAGCCAGTTCAGTTGAACCCGGGGTAGTTTTCTGGAAACAAAATCACAAGTGTTTTGCATTTGAATCCTTTGTCTGCAAAGAAATATTCGATGGTTTCAATTTTCCAAATTTCTCTATCCAGAAGGAGTCCTTGCCGGAGCAGAAGGAAAGACGAAGGCTATTTTTCGACAGATTCATTGAGTTGAAATCTGTTCGACCAGCGGATTATCTAGCCTGGAAGCCTAAATCCGCGTTTGCAATGTTTGCTCGTGCCAAATACCTGAGACTAGTTCATCCTAAGATGGAAGCATCCCTATTTGACAATTTGGATCAGAGGAATTTGGTGAGCTCTGGTGAATGCCTGGAGACAACCTTCTTCTTGGCATTTGCTGAGATGGCTAAGCGCGTTTGGCTCCTCCACTGCCTGGCCTTATCTTTCGACTACGAGGTATCTATCTTTCAAGTGACTAGGGGAGCTCGTTTTTCTGAAGTTTACATGGATAGCTTAAGCGATGAAGCGTTCTTGTTGTCTGATGGCACACCAGAAACTGATCCTCGTGTGGCTTTCACTGTGGTCCCTGGGTTCAGAATAGGTAAGACTGTTGTTCAATGTCAGGTGTATCTAATGAATCCGGCTTGCACATGAGGGGCACGCAGAACAAGTTAAATTAATAAATTTGTTCCCTCTATAGCTTTTAACCTTTCAAAGTGAAGGCGGTATTTATGTTGAAATCTTGGGATTTGCCAAAAGCAAAGTGCACAAAGACTACGCCTATATCTTGGCCTACAACATCCAAGGATGGCAATTCCCCTTTCCTTTATAGAGAAAAGTAGCCATGGCTTGCCTGGTAGCTGCCTAGCTGATTATGCCTTTCAAAGATTCAAGAATTTCTCAATTTTGTGTAACATTGAGCAAGTGTTGGAGGATAGTAATTGTAAATTGTAGCACTTCACTATACACATTCAGTGTTTTTATGTTCAGCTATTTCATAAAAAGTGTTTTGTTACCTGCTGGTAGGGGTGACAATTGAGCCGAGCGGCTTGTCTATGCTCGAAATTATCCGAGCGCAAAAAAGATTTCGATAGCTCGTGGGTCCACGAGCCACAAACTCAATTCAGGGGTTCGTCAAAAAAATGTGACCAAAAGCCAGCTAGGCTAGACTTATTGACATTCCTACCGGTATGTGTTGCAAAATCGGATCTCTTGATTTGCTAATAACAATCTTCTTGAATTGAACGAAGTGACAAAAAAACTAAATAGTTCATCTCAATTTTATTTGAAAAACAAAAAATGCTAATATTTCACCTATCCCGAGGTCCAGGATTAAATTGGAATACTTGTATAGGAGAAAAAAAGGATAACGTGCTTTAAAATAAAAGTGTGTTCTCTACTCTAATGAAGAAACAAAATGAAATTATAATTTATGCCATGTCGTCTAAGGATTACATGAATAAATCATAAATATACACTTCACTTACAAGTGTATCTTACAAAAATGCCACCAATCAATGTGTAAATGAGGATTGAGGTGACTCTCTTCAAAGGACAAAGAGAAAAATCAAAAACTTTTTGAGTTCAATGGCCTTCTCCGGGACTAGGGGTTGACTTTTTGCGACCAACAACATTGCCAACATTTCCGAGTTGGCGGCCAAAGAGATTTCCATGTGGTATAACCACAGAATTGCCTCTATCACTTGGGGCAGAAGGTGGATTAACACTACCCTTGTGAAGGGCACTCAGTATTGAACTCTCTTCTAGGGAAGGTGCCTCGTCCGTTCCCATGCTTAGGAGCATGCTTGTTTCTAAGGATTGCACAAAACAAAAAAGTACAAGAATCAGAGTGAACAAAACCGAGTTAAAGATAGCCATGTCAAAAGCTAAGGAAATGGAAGAGAAACAGACTAGTGAAGTGGCAAAATTGGTGGGAAGCGAATCATATATAGCATGCATAGGCATAGTTACATTCCAAGAAAGAGAGAGGAGGGAGAGAGAAAGAGTAAATACTAAGGTTCAGATCACAAATCTTCAAGAGACGGCCTGGGGCACCACTCACACACGCTGCTACAACTCTTATTTGGGAATATCTGATGAAAAAGTTGGATAGGGACTGCTTAACTAAGATGCTGGCTTTTGTTTCTTGGTAAGCTGCATGGGGCTGTCTTTAATGTTGGTGTGGAATCAATTCACTTGAATGAAGACTGAAAGTGGATGTGATGGGAAAAGGGCCCCCCAGTGCAACTGTGCACGAACTCCAGGACTTCATTTACCATCCACCGCTATCACTCTTGTGTTCTCATGGGAATCTAATCCAAATCTGGCACTTCCGGTTCACCCTGGATATATGATACTGAAAAAATGGCAATAAATGACCGTTGTTATGAGCTAATCCATAATTCAGATAACTAGCATACTTCAAGGACAACTCGAGTATATCACTAGTCTGGTAAACAGATAACGTGAAATTTGGAACTCTCCTCGTAACAAAATTGAGATGCACAAATGGGTTATTTTATTACAATAGAGAAATATTTTCACCTAGGTATAATTAAGTTTCAAAAGCATATCCTTAATTTATTAATTTATGTAACATGGTTCGATAAATATGATACTTACAGATTTGTCCCTGGGTTTAAATTATAGTCCAAGCAAAGCATTTAAGACAGAATTATGTCATGCCAAAAATATGAAAAAAGCAAATAGATAGAATGACTTTCTGCATGCATTAGACTTGGAAGACACGACAATTAAAGAAACAAAAGAAGGTAGGGAAAAGTCCAAGTCAATTACAGAAAGAAATTAGATGAAATAGTTCGTTACTTTATTACTGAAAACTTGCACACCAACAGACAATTATCACACCTGAAAAAAGAAGATCCTAAGGAGTTCTGCCATAACCATAAAATGCATTAATATATATTTGGTCCTAGGTACATCATACCCAGAATAAAATGAGAACGTATGAGGAATCGCACCTTTTGTTTTTATTCAGAAGGGCAGGCTCTCACATTTACTCTTGGAGATTTACCTGCAGCCTCTGTATTTCTTCTATTTCCATTGCAAGTTAAACTGCAATACAAACCAGGACTGTAGGAAAGATTCTGTATGTGATGACTGGAAGCATGGTATTTGCAGTCTTTAAAAAGAACCTATGGTAGACGAAAAATGATTAGCAGCGTACACTGAGCCAACTGCAGCTGTTTACATGCTTTCTTGTTAGAGTAAGGCCCTTCCGGTCCCTTTATGAGTGGCCAAGTCTTTGAAAGCAAAATTAATGAAATTAAAGGTATGTTACCACAATAATAAGAGGGAAAAGGAATCACTATTCCACACCAGAATGCAAGAATCCGTAAGTCCCCACAATCTTAGTTAAAATATCCCTGGGAGGAAATTTTACTTTATTATAGCCATGGCTCGCTTGTGGCTCACAAAAGTCAATAGTAAATCATAAATGCAACCATATTAACTCAGAGTCCCTAATATGTGAGCAAGAGTGCGTATTCGACATGCGTTTGTATGCATATCTAGGCAGCATCTCTAGTCACACAAGAAAATAAGTCAGATCACATTCAGCCATCTCTAACCAACTGAATGATCCTGAGTGCTTATCAGGCTACTAATGATCTCAGTTGCATCACAGTGGTAGCCTCCTTGCAGACTAGAGAAATAACGAATCCCCATATATCTGAATCAATTGCATTTCTTTTCGCCAGACTATTTAAAACTGTCCATAATATTTCCGTTTTATGGCCTCGCACCAATTCACCCACAAATTTGCTTACACTAGAAGAACGAGGGACATGTCCTTTAAAAAGCATCTCATCCAATATACCTGCCCCTTCCTTTAAACGCATTTGGTCACACAGCCCATCAAAAAGTATCCTGTAAGTTACCACGTCTGGGAGGCATTTTCGTCTCGGCATATCTTCCAATAAGTCGTGTGCTTCTCTTGCTTTCCCTTCCCTACAGAGCCCACTAATAATAACATTATAACTAATCACATCAGGCCTACATCCATTTTTCTCCATGTCATTCAAAACCCCAAAAGCTGAATCAAACTCCTTCTCCTGACAAAACCCACATATCAGGGCATTATATGTTACTGTATCAAGCTTACACCCAACTTTCTCCATTTCCTCTAACAATTCAGAAACCTCCGCCTTCCGACCAGCCTTAAAAAATTGATTAATCAAGGTGGAATATATTGCGGGGTCCAATTCTACTTTTTTCCTCAACATCTCCTCCTTAAGCTTAATAGCCTTGTCTATCTCGTCAACCTTACAAAGCCCTTTAATCAATGCGGTATAAATGTGTGCGTTAGGTTTAATTTTAAAATCCCCCTCCATCTTCTTCTTCAACTGAAAAGCCTTGTCCAATTCTAACTTAGCGCAATAGCCACTAATTATAGTTCCGAATGTTACCACATTTGGTTCCACACCTCTTTTTACCATTTCATCAAACATATTAAGCGCTCCCTCTACATCACCCTTTACACGACGCGCATTGATCAATATATTATACGTACAAGCATCCGGACTCCCGTATTTTTCAATCTCCATAAACAATTCCCACATTTTCTCAAACTGCCGACAAATAAGAAGACTATTCAAAACAGTATTCACAGATTTCATCGTTCTTTGGCATCGAAACGCAGGCATTTCTTCGAATACCTTGAGGGCTTTATGCGGCAAGCGGGCTCGACCATAAAATGTGATGATGTTGCAAAGAATGATTTCCCTAGTAATTATTCGGGTGTCAGATTTCAATTTTTCGACGATATTTTCCATTTCAGAGAGCATTCTGGCTCTGCCGAGCTTGGAGATTATAAGGTCGTATGAGAGGAGAGAGTACCGGAAGGGTTTCGGGTTAGGGTCAGTGGGGTTCGGGTTGAGGAAGAGCTG
Source organism: Fraxinus excelsior (assembly GCA_019097785.1). NCBI lineage: Eukaryota > Viridiplantae > Streptophyta > Magnoliopsida > Lamiales > Oleaceae > Fraxinus > Fraxinus excelsior. The sequence continues at coordinate 3,843,190 of CM032637.1, read as the reverse complement.
GAGGGCTAGCTTGGGGTCCTTCTGGAGGCGAAGGAGGGAGGAAAGTCTGAATGATGAGACTTTTTTGAGTTTCTCCATTTTTGAGTGCAACGGTCGGAAAGGAATGAGATATTTCATGGAGAAGGCGCCATATGAGTGAAAGATTCTTGCTTGCTTCATCTTCGTTTAAACCCCATCATTTGCTGCTTTCAGTTTTATAAAATATCGAAAAAGTACTTTATCTAATATTTATAAAAATACATTTTCAAAATAAGGTTAAATTTATAACATAAAAATAAAAATTCATTTTTAACGTTTTGAACGTTTTTAGTGAAAATTTTGAAAATATTCAAAACATTAAAACAAGCGTTTAAATAAAAAAAATTGAAATAATATTTTTGTAAGTTAATTTTTTTTTAAAAGAAACTCTTAACATATATATTTTTAAAAAATAAAATACAAAAATATTGATAAATAATATTGATAAATTCTGAAAAGTAAAAAGTAAAAATCTTTAAAAAATAAAATATAAAATTATAAAAATTATGAAAAAAAACAAAATGGTTTAGGCTAAAAACTCGATTCAACCCCATTTTATTTTGTTCAAAATGCATTTTTGAATAATATTTTGATTAAAAAATTGTGGTTAAAATTTTTTTAAAAAAAATTGAATTTGCATGTAATATTATTTTATTGAAGAATGCATGGTTAAAAATAAAGAGAAAAAAATGTATTTTAAAAATAATGAAAACCAAACAAGTGCTTAATCATTGTTTACCTAAAAATATATTTAAATAAACACAAATCAAATATTTTTCGTCCACATGCTGTTTTGAGAAATAGATTTTCAAAATAACAAATCAAACATGTTATTAGCAATTTTAAAACATATCCTCAAAAACAGATGACTAAAAATGAACTCGAAACTCAAAATTGAAATACAAACTTAACGGGCTTTTAGTTTTCTTCAAACTCATTTTTAATCATACATTCTCCTAATATAAAAAAATTTACACGTAAATTCAAGATTTTTCCTACATTTTTATTACACATTCTCTAAAAAATTACTATTATAAAATGTATTTTCCCCAAAAAATAAAACTCAAACATAGGCTAAAGTGAACTACTTATTTTTATTATTTTTAATCAATAAGCGACCTCCTTCAAATTATATTTTTAATAATTTACACCATATTTTAATTATTGCCGAAGATTCCAAAATTTTCTCTCTATGTGCACTTTTTTCGTCACACGACTCACACTCTTATCCTTAGCCCCTTGTTCGGCGTAAATTTTCAAACATTACTCTTATCCTTAGCCCCTTGTTCGGCGTAAATTAATAACAAATTTTAAGTAAATTTTGATAAAAATTAACGAGAAATATGTTTGAAAATTTGTGAATCCATCAAATATATATTTAGAGCATGTTTGGGAGGGCTAAAAAGTGGATTAAAATTGAAAATATGACCGTTATTGGGTCCCACTCGTTTAATAAAAGTCAACAATAACGACTAGTTTTTCAATTTTAATCCGATTTTAATCTCTACCAAACGGCCTCTTAGAATGAAATCTTGAAATATGGGGCTTGATCTCAATTAAATTATTACATCTTATCTTTGACGACAGACTTTGTCCAAAGATTATACTAATATGCATTGTAATGGGGAGCAAATATTTTATCAAACTTTTGTTTTTGTTATTTATTTAGTTTATTTATAAAAGAAACACAAATAATTATATTTACGCAATTCTAACGAATTTTTTGGACAAAAATATTGTTACCAGCCATCTACACAACTCCCTCCCCAGGCCCCTATAGCCGAGCGAAGCCCAAGCCTCGTCTTTGACATTATTGTCATGATGGAAATCTTTGAGAATGATTGATGTGACCCTTGCATAAAGCAATTCTTGTCTTGTCTTGTCAATGTAAGAGTATTCAATTGAGTATGTAGATATAAGGGTGAGGACTTGATGGCTAAGATGTGATGCTCGGGCTGGGGAGATGAGGCCACGTGTACATCGATCCGACGATCACCATTCTATTTGTAACACTATAAATACCCAGCCATGTAATATAAGAGGATGATGCAAATTTGAAGACAAAATACACTTAATATCTTTGAACGTACATAAAACAAGATACCCCAAAAGCAAAGACAAGTCAGGTTCCCCGTGGTCGGATTCTTAAAGGATCACGTTACATTTATCTTGCCGGAGCCTGAACGGAAACATCACGCGCGACGGGTCCCTTCTACGTTCGGATTCGAGAATCTTTTTTCGAATATTCTTCGATACACGTATGCTGATCGAGGCTTGCATGTGCAAGTGTGGGTCCGGCTTCTGTTGACAATATTTTTTGGGGTCAACAAATATTATTAAAGACAAGATATACAAATCAATAGAATATTTAAGATAAGAATGTAAGAAAAATGTTGGAGACCTCATCGACAATGAGCAAAGATTAGAGATGTTCACTGCAATTGAAATACGATACTATGAAAAAATGTAGTGGACATAAAGTCCGTACGGGGATTAAAATAATTTTTTAGCAAATTTTGATAAAATTTAATGAAATGACGATTAAAACTATTTGTTAATTTGAGTGAAATTTAAATTTAAAGAAACTCGAAGTCGAACCGGTCTAAGCCATTTGGAGCCCGATTCAGCCACACTATAGCGAGAACGAGAATAAAAAATATAGTCGTTATGAACCCCACACAAGAGATAAAAAATTTGAATTTTAATATTTATGTGATGAATAACAGTTATATTTTTCATTTTAACGAAGAAAAAATACTGTTCTTGAGCCTTATTTTCAATTTAACAAACAATTATCTATTTTCCCCGAATTGATTTCAAATGTAAAACCCATACCTCAGTCACACAAAAACCTCCGTTCTTTTCACTATCCGAACTCCCCTAGTCCAAAAGCCTTGCTCTCTGCAAATCGGAGCTGTCAGTTTCAGGCTATCAACGAAAATAGTTATGAAGGAAGAGCAAATAGAAAAGCTGAGAGGGGTGGTCAGGGATTGTGTCGGCAAACATCTGTACTCATCGGCGATTTTCTTCGCCGACAAGGTGGCGGCCATCACGTCCGACCCTGCCGACATATATATGCAAGCACAGGCACTATACCTTGGCTGCCACTACCGCCGCGCCTTCCACCTCCTTAATGCATCCCAGATTGTCCTCCGCGACCTCCGATTCCGCTACCTCGCCGCCAAATGCCTAGTAAGTTGTTAATTTCCCCACTTCTCCACCACCGATATAAATGCACGTTGATATATTGTAATTGTATGCCACTGTGTCCCGTGGACTTGGCGCTTTTAGTTTGGTTTTGGAATTTCCAGCTCCTTCGTTCTTTCCCTTTGAGTTTCATTCCTGGTGGTGCTCGTCAGTTGGTTGCTGAAACGTCGCTGATCAGTTTATCTGGGATTTAATTATTCAAGCCATTCCGGGAAAGATTTATTGGAGGATTTCCTGAACAACTCTAGTCTTAGGATTTTATTTGTGAAGTTTTTCAGATTTTTTCTGCTTCTTTTTGTGTTTTCAATATATATACGTGAAGGTGGAGACCGTGGAGAGGAGTTATCCACAGCAAGAAATCTCTGGATTAGAACACCAGCAAGTGTATACTATCCATTCCTGGAAATACTTGCCATGACATGTTTTGCCTATGCCTTAACTAACTGAGCTCCACCAGTTCCCTGCATGTTACATGCAGTGAAAGTTCGTATATTCATGAGCGCTAGACTGATTTGCTTATATGATAAATATACAGTCCACTTTGTACAAATTTCATTACATGGAAAATTTCATCTATTTATCAGGAAGAACTGAAGGAGTGGGATCAATGCCTCTTAATGCTAGGTCCAGCTAAAGTGGATGAACAAGGTAATATTACTGATACAAAATATTACAGCAGCACATATCTGGATAAAGATGGTGAAGATCGTGAAATCAATGTAAGTGTTGAACTTTACTTTTTTCTCCAACACACATGGACACATGCAGTAACTGCATCCCTGCCTCATTCTTCCTACGTTAGAGAAGCTTTGACATGAAATATAATATTTACATCACATGACAGATTTTGTCAGCAATATACTTTTTGAGAGGCAAGGCGTACGAAGCATTGGAAAATCGTGTACAGGCTCAACTATGGTGCGATATTTAGTGTCTTATTATAATTATATTTCTATTGTCATCACTGATGACTTTCTAGTTTTTAGCCATGATGCTTTGAATTCCGAGAGCAGAAAATATTATGTTCAAGAACGTTAAAAATTGGTTGATTATATAGCACATATTAAGATGTATATATATGTATTTCTTTCCCCTTAGATGAACAAAACATTTTTATTTCAAGTATTTACTGAGCTAGAATAACACCTAAACATGTCTTTGGAAAAGGTGTTTCCTAATGATGGCATAACATAAAAAATTAAAGGTATTTGAAACTGGAGAAGTTAATAAATAGTTTGGTTCTCAAAACTGAAAAAGGTCAAAACTATGTTAACCCTGGTACCTGGTGAAAAAAAGGTAAGCACTATGACATTTTTGAACAGATGGTGATGTAATTAGAGGCAAAAATGTTTCATGATGTAGGATAAATGTTATGTCATGAGAACTTATTGGTGTTTGTCATTCCCATTGATTGCTGAATTGTTAATTAACTATATTCCAGTGGAGCGGTATAAATCATGTCTATTATGACTTATGAGGCCTCCATATTGGTAGGATATTGTGAATAAGATTCTCTGAATTATAGAAAGGCCTATGATGAAATCAAAGCAATGAACCTTTGGATTCATTAGAAATGGTGGATTTAAAGAATCTCTATTTGTTATTCGTTTCTTAGGTATTCCCTCCAGCCTCCATTTTTGCTATCTTCTGTTTCTAACCTCTTTTTGTATTGTTTCTCTTCTCTTATTCCTTCACATGGTCTTACTTTATTGTTGCTAAATTCTAGCCTATGTTAAGTTATGAATTGGTACCGGTGTCTGAATTTTCATAGAATCATACTGGATTCTATATTTATTTGCAACTATTAAATTGGGTATTGGGGTTTCCATACATGGATCTTTGTTTTTATTCTATCCAACGCATATAATTTTCCCCTCTCTGTTCTGCTCCTTTCTTTTATGTTATTGTCAAGTTGTTGATCGTGTTTTGGCAGATGAAAGAGATCATTATTTTACCTTCATCTTGAAATTACAGGTACAAAGCTGCCATCAAGGCGGATCCTCTATGTTACGAGGTATGCGAGTTATTCTGTTGAGGTGTTTCTCGTTAGTGTTATTTAAATTTTTTTTTACAAGTTAGTTTTTTTTGAAAGGTAATCAAAATTTTATTAATCAAAACAGGATACACGGGGAGTGTATAGTCATTTTAAGTCAGAAAAGAACGACATGAAATTAGGCAGCCCGTCAATATGCCTATGAGCCGAGATATTAAACCAATTATACAATGTCAAATAAAATAATTCCCTAATCTGCGCTTTAGTCCGTGATTGGTCTTCGAAAAACAGCGGTTGTTTCTTTCTCTCCACAAGCACCAAACGATGCAGCCCAGAATAAGGTCCCATACAAGTTTACTGTCCTTATCTCGAAATTTTCTCCTCCATGCCCTTAACATGTCCTTCATACGCCTTGACAATGCCCAGTCCATGTGTTGCGATGTCAAAATATCATTCCACAAAAAGCGAGCAGCATCACAGTGAAGAAACAAGTGTTCAATTGTCTCCCCGTCCCTCTTACACATATAGCACCATTCAGTAATATATAAGCCCCTTGTTCGGAGATTATTCGCCGTTAGTACCTGTCCTCTGACCACTGTCCAAAGTAAAAATGCCACTCGCGGGGGTAGTTTGCATTTCCAAATCATCTTCCATGGGAATAGATTCTCTTCAATTCCCAATAAGGATATGAAATAAGTGCGAACTGAAAAAATACCATCACGTGTCAGTTTCCACCTGCTACAATCACTCTCTCCAACCCTGATATAAGCATCATATAAAGATGTCAAAAACAGTGCATATTCATCCATTTCCCAGTCCTGCAAACCCCGACCAAACACAATATTCCAACTGGAGCTCCCATTATGGATATCTAAGACATCATTTACCATGGCAGACGGGTCCAACGTAATTCGGTACAAAGAAGGAAATCTCAATTTAAGCGGTTTATGACCACACCAACAGTCATCCCAAAAACTGATGGAATTGCCATCCCCCACAATGAAAGTCAATCTGTCTCGAAAGTCATTCCACCCTCGCCGAATATATCGCCACAAACTCACCCCGTAACACCCATGTTTCCACCAACCCCCTTCCAAGACACCATATTTGGCCCCTATAATTTCTCTCCAAAAACTCTCCCTCTCTACTCCAAATCGCCAAAGCCACTTACCTAACAATGCCTTATTAAACAAAACAAGACTTCTCAACTCGAGACCACCGGATCTAATAGGAGAACAAACAATACGCCAGTTGACCAAATGTAGTTTTCTCTCCTCCCCTAAACCTCCCCAAAGAAACTCCCTTTGGATTCTCTCTAATCGTTTTGCCACTGCGCCAGGAATAGGAAGCAAAAACATGAAATAAGTAGGGAGGTTTGACAAGGTGGATTTTATGAGAGTAAGACGACCTCCCTTTGAAAGATATACACGCTTCCAGCCTGCAAGTCTTTTCTCTACCCTTTCCACAATATCATTTCAAATCTGTATGCTTTTGAAGCGTGCTCCTAAGGGGAGCCCAAGATATGTCATAGGCAATTGCCCTACCCTACAGCCCAAAATCGCAGCCAACTCTTCCACATTGTCAACCTCTCCCACAGTAATAGCCTCAGATTTTCCCAAGTTTATTCTTAATCCCCTGTACAGTTGCTATTGGCACTCTATTACATGTTAAATTTGTTCATTGCAATGTGACTTGTTCTATTTCTTTTCTTGTTCTTGTTGATTCTAAGACCAAGTTTTCCCCTTCTCGTTTCAGGCCTTGGAATGTCTTATAGTTGGTCACATGCTCACCTGTGAAGAAGGTGAGAACTCGTCACACTTCAACATTTTGTTTTATATGATTTTTAACTATGGGTAAAAGTTAAACATAGGGTGGACTTTTAACTGTGTAACGGTATATATTATTTGATTCTACTTTGCATTATATGGATCTTTGGTTGAAAACCATAGGATGTTACTCTGTACAATATAATTTGAAATTCCCTTTCTATAATTAGATAAAAGTTTTATTCTAATTTGATATGCCTACAAATTTCAGTGACAAGTCTACTGTCAACATTGCAATTCGGCCCTGAAGATGGCTGGCTCTCTTCATTCTATTCATGTCTGGTAACTAAAGTAAGTATAGTTTCCAATGCTAGTATACTTCAAGATTACAGTTTAGTTTCTAATTTGTGGAAAATACCAGTTGCGGTCCCCCAACCATTTTGCAATGTATCAAATTGGCCCTCAACCTATTTTTTGGTAAGACCAGTATGCAAGTTTGTAGCAAGTTGTTGTCCAGTGGCGGTTTCCATCTACTTGTTCTGTAAAAGGGAGGAAGAAGGTGGGGATGATGCAAGGGTGCCAGGGGCATCGGTGATGTGGGTTGTGAGGGGAGGGGTGGGGGGTTGGCAGGGATGGTTTGCCTTTTATTTTTTTCCTTATCTTTTCCCTTTACCATTCCTGACTATTTATTTTTTCATTACAATAAGGGTTTATCCAAATTTCACTTTGGAAAAGTCAGTCGTTGCCTTTTCAATGGTCAACTAGTTGAAAACTGTCCATTGGGGACAACATGCTACAAACTTGAAAGATTGGGACTCCTCTTGCTAAAAAATAGGTTCTGTCCCCTTATAAGTTTATATGCATTTTCATGTATCTATCTTCATTTGGTTTACCTCTTATGGTTAATAATGTACTCGTGTCATCATCTTTTCCAGTACGATAAAGAATATGTTGCAGAAGCCAAGTTCAGAGAACTAGAACAAGAACATACATTGAAGAACAACACCGATCTTTTAGCCTGCAAAGCTGAGCACTACCATCAGTGTGGTGAATACCAGAAATGCTTTGAACTAACGTCAAGGTGGGTTGATTATTTTGTTTTAACATAATGGTGCTATTTACTTCTATTCCTTGACCAATGCCCCTTGTGTCGCTACACGTGATTTTTCAGATTGCTCGAGAAGGATCCTTTCCACCTAAAATGTACTCTGGTACATTTAGCAACAGCAATGGAGCTTGGACATTCCAATGAGCTCTATCTCATGGCATGTAATTTAGTCAAGGATTATCCTCAAAAGTGAGTATGCATCTATAATTTTGTGTCATTTACGTTAACATTCCTTGTTAATCTTGAGAAAAAATATTATGTTTTTGTTCTTATTTATTTTCTAAATTTGCTCTTAGTTTTCCACCGGAGTTGAGTGTAAGAAATAAACTATCAGCACTCTGCCTAAAATATTTTCGTATTTGTGGATTGATGAAGTGGTATTTGCATTGTACTGTAGTGCCGATGGTAAAAAGGTTTTGGCCGAGTTCCACAGGCCAATAGAAGAATATGATGCAAGCAACCCTGATAATTAAAGCCAACTGTCAAGCTTAAACCTGATTTTTTTGCTCTCCTGGCAACATTTCTTAATTGTTTAAAATTAAGAATATAATTTAGTTGACAATAGAGCACATATGCATATGATCTATTCAATAGAATTGAACATAGCTATCGTATAGACTAGTAATCTAAGCACGATAATTTTTTGAAGCACCGGGATAGTTATTCTAAGGTATTTGAATTCATTTGGAAATAATAAAATGTGTACCTTATTGCCCATAGCTAATTTTGCTCACTGGTGAGCACATTGTGTCTTGTGAGATCTTTGGGAATTGATTGCCAATCTTGACATATTTCTCACTAGAATGTAGTTGCCAGAAATAGTGTTGAAGCTGAGTTCAGAGCTGTTGCACAAGGAATATGTGAAGGAATGTGGTTGAAGAAGCTTTTGGAAGAATTACACAAAATAATAAAGTTACCAGTTAAACTCTATTTTGATAATAAAGCAGCAATCACCATTTCTCTTAATCCAATTTAGTATGACAAAACTAAATATGTAGAGATGAACACACACTTTATCAAAGAAAAAGTTGAGGAATGAACTATTTGTATGACCTATGTTCACACTTCACACGCAAGCACGGACTGCAAATATCTTCCCCAAATGACCACCTAAACAAAAATTCAATGATTTCATCATTAAGTTGGATATGATCAATATTTACGATCCAACTTGAGGGGGAGTATTGCAATCTCGAGATGACTGGGGACCAAGATTAGGAATTATTGGAGTTTATTCATCTTTCCATAGATAAAATATTGTAATCTCTTGAGATTGTAGGAAATTATTTTCTTCCTTTTATTATTTTCTTTCCTGTACTATAAGTAGATGTCTTGTGTTGTAAATTATATGTAAGAAAATATATAATTTTCTCTTCAGAAGGATTTGTTTAAAAAAGATGAGATTTGGGATGAAACTGGTTTAGGTCTGTAACTATATTGCGCGGATCCAGCCATCCAGGTAGGAGCTTTGGATATGGCACATGCCCAAATGGCAGATCCCAACGTACAGTTTCAAGTAAACATGGACTAAAGAAGATAGTTATAATCTTCTCTAAATTCGAACCATTTCAAAGTAGATGTATAATGTCCTTGCGGAAATATTTGGATATGCTCTCATAGTATTAACCATGAAAATCATGTTTTCAAAATGGATGCTCAACTCTGCTTGAAGTATGTATTCAATGCTAAAGTTTGAATATGTTCTGCGTTTATTTGATCAAGCCTATTGTTTCGGATACATATCCCCATATCCTTGTTCAATTGTCAAGAGTGTATGATGGCATTCTTGGTGTTTTTGAATGCACCATGTGATAGAAGTCTTAGATGTATTTTTGGAAGAATAGAATCTCATTGGGAACATGCCTAGATTTGTTACTCGCTGTCTTGCTTCAGGTAGCAGTTGTTTGTACCAGGCAACAATGACTCATGATTACTGGGCATTTCAATGTTTCTCCTATTAATTATTTAGTTCTGATTTACAATTCTGAAACAAGTTATTTTCCATGCTCTTCAGTTTTGGCCTGCTAAATAGTTCCATCAAAACCTTCTCTTTTCATTTCTTTGGAGGTTTCAGGTTTTATGTCTTAATGATTGGTTAAGACATGTTTATCCAGTGCTCTGTCATGGTTTGCTGTGGGTTGCTACTATTACTGCATCAACAAGTACGATCAATCACGTCGTTATTTCAGGTATTAACCTTTCAGAGAAGGTTGTAAAGGGGGGATTCTAAAATATTATCTTTGAGTGATGTTCTACCACCGGAATTAAACTCTTTTATCAGTTGCACCTTTATTTGAGGTATTAAACTTTTAAAGAAATTTTTGAAGGGATTCTAAATTTCTATAACATGTTTGTCTTGAGTGATATTCTACCACCAGAATTAAAATTCCCCCCTGAGATGGTACCTCCCACCAGTGATTTACATTGTGTATTTTTTTTTTTTATAAATTCAACCGTGCCATTACCTTCTTCTGTATAAAAAAATTTGTTCCAGAATGCTTAGATGTTGCTGGGTTGAACAATTTAAATTTTTTTGTTTGTGCTCAAGTTCTTAGTATTATGTAAATTATAGTTTTACTGATATGCAGCCTAACTATTCTAAATTCTGGGAATTACTTTGATATAGTTGCAAATCTGGGTCATCCTCCTGTGTATTGTTCAATTATGCATGGGCCCTGCAATTTGACATCAGAATATCTTAATGAGATCTGTGAAGCAAGTAGAAGTGCATGTTCAGAGAACTTACAATATATCTTGCCAGTATATAGTTAAGGAGGAGATATATAATTGAGGATGTTTCATGTTTGGCTAAGCTTAAAAGTAATTCAAACTTAATTTTAACTAATTTATTGTTTCCAAACATCTTTCGAAAAGTTACCTTTCTTATAAAGTGGAAAAAATGACTTATGTTGATAGTAAGGTTTGGCCATAGGAGTTACTCTCCAGACTCCAAATAAGTTAATTACTTTCAGCTTTGTTTATGATGAAAATCAGTATGCTTTGGATTTTGTGAAGACATTTAATCCATTTTTACATGTGATAAAACTTTAGCATTTAAGAAACTGGGACCTCTTTTATTTAAGGAACGATTTTTGTCCCAACATGGGTTCAGGGCACCCTTGTCTAACTACAAAACATGGACAAGTAGTATTCTAATGAAATTGGAATATAGATGTTAATTTTTATTATCCTAGATTTTTTTGTATTCAAGTTAGATTGATTTAAAGCATGAGTTATCTTCTTTTGCAGCAAAGCAACAAGTTTGGATGGGACCTTTGCCCCGGCTTGGATTGGTTATGGGAATGCTTATGCTGCTCAAGAAGAAGGAGATCAAGCAATGTCAGCTTATCGTACTGCTTCTCGTTTATTTCCTGGGTAAATTTCCACCCCAAATCTGCATTGGTATGACTGCAATCCATCTAGGAGATTTGTGGTTTTATTAGGGATAACAAGAATTAGTTGTTCTCTACATGCACTTTCCTGATAAATTCTGAAGGCTATACCATTAATTCTCTCCTATATTGCAATTAATAAGTTATGCCTGCTCAGTTCAACACAATGAGGTGGGTGTGATCAGTTTTGCTGTTAAAATATGCAAGGAAGGTTAATAAAATCCTACCTAGGATGTTTTTGGATGACTTTAGGGATAGATTGTTAGATTGAGAATCATCAATTGATTCAATTCTATGGACTGAAGAAAGATAATTTACATCTTCATTGAAACTATATGGTTATTAATAGCATTATTGCAGTTGTAAATCTTTAGCACTGATTGAAACTATCATTGTAAGGTTGAAAGAAAGATGTGATCCTGAGTGGTATTTGTATCAGTTTGATGTTATTAATGTAGGATGAATTCCAGATCTAGATCTCGACTATTATAACCTATAAGAGCATCTCCAATGGTGATGTAAAATTGGGTGTAAATTGGTATCTCCAAAACCACTTTTAAATCCTCATTTACATTTTCTACCGAAAAATGCAATTTTGCATCTCCATTGGAGAGTTTTTCAGCCGCTTTGGAGATCTAAATCTCTATTTCACCCCATTGGAGATGCTCTAAGTGATTCTTCAAGTAGTTAAATGTAGTTATAAAACCCTAAATTGCGAAAATCTTATTACTTATGAGGTATAAGTTTCCTTTTACAAGTTAGCTCCTGTTTGGTACACATTAAAATTTTCATTTTCATTCTTCTACTCATTTTCAACCACACATTCTTCAATAAATTAATATTTTCCATCACATCAATAACTTTTCCTTCTTTTTCAACCACACATTTTCCATCAATCTACTATTCCATAATACATTCTTCCAAAATAATGTGGCTCAAACACATCCTTAGACTATTATAATTCTCTTATTCCAGATGCCATTTGCCTACTCTCTACATTGGGATGGAATACATGCGAACCCATAGCTTCAAACTTGCTGAGCAGGTAATATATCATTCTGAAAATTGGAATTTTCCTCATTGTGGAAATAATTTAAATCTCTTTGTTCTCTGTGTTACTTTTGTATACGTATCATTTTCCAGAGATTTATTAGCTAGTTCTATTTCCAATAGTTCCTCATTAGATGCTGCTTTCAGTTTTTTATGCAGGCAAAAACAATATGTCCTTCAGACCCACTTGTATATAATGAACTTGGAACTGTGGCTTATCACATGGAGGAGTAAGAGTTTCACCTTTCATGAAATGTGTAGACTGCTGATTCATTTCTTGTACAAATATGTTAATTTTCTCTTACACTTTTGACTAAACAAGGATCAAATGATCCATGATTTGCTCCTTGCCTAAGGGTTCAGATTCTATTTATGCATACTGCATCTTTTAGATGATAAGATATGGGAGCTTATGCTAGTTTACACTTGTAGGTTTTCAATTTAAGGTTTTAATGCTGGTCAAAGTTAGAGCTTGTATTTCAGTGATATGAAAAAGCTCCTTAGTCGATACTCTGAAAAGTTTTAGGTGTATTTGGTTATGTTAGCGTTGTTTCATTTACAAATTTCATCAGCTTTTTGAACATTTTGACCCTCAGGAAGCATTAGTGGATATAGCAAGTGTACAGGGATACAGTTTGGACATGTCCACTAATGTTTCATACCAGTTTGTCCAACCAACTATTCTTGATATAAACCCATTTTGTAGCAATTCAAGTCAAAGAAATCTATAAAATTTTCAATTTTCATCTGATTGTAGGTACTCCTATTCTAAACATAAGTGGTATTCGCCAGTATCTTGGTCATCCGACCACATAGCATCATTTTGGCTTTGAAGCAGCTGCATGCTAATGGCATTTTGTAGACATGGTTTGTAGCCTTTCCCACTTTCTGGAGACATTTAAGAAAGGAAATAAGATGAATGTTGAGGAAACTAAGGTTTGAATATTGCATCAGTCTAGCTATTAACTGGTTGAATTCAACCAATACCAGTGGGAAAATCGCCTTTGTTATTTCTAGGAGATGTAGCATGTAAATTTGTTGTGGTGGTGCAGGTTTAGAGGGAATGTTCCTTTAAACCCTTTGTCCCCTTTAGAATCTGGTTTGTTTGAAAGGGTTTTTACTTCCTTATATGAGAAATGAAGAAAAAAATGACTTTTTCGGTATTTTATACATCCTAATTTTATGTTTCTGACAATTTCTGATGCTTTTTGCAATTATATGTTGCTATACAAGTAACATAATGTATGTATTCCAATTCACAAAATCTTATTTGGTAAACCAAATATTCTGTACATTTTTTGACGCTGTCATAATCAGTGAGTTATTTTCCTAAAATCTTTCAGTTACAAGGAAGCTGTACGTTGGTTCGAGAAGACATTGGCTCATATACCATCCTCTGTACGTGAGATGTGGGAGCCAACTATAGTCAACCTCGCTCATGCATTGAGGAAATTAAAGTATGTATTTTCTTTTTATGCTTCCATGAGCTGTTCTCAATTTTAGCTACGTAAACTTACGAATGTGAAATGGGTGCTTGATGTTTTATTTTATCTTTCTCAACTGGTGATGTATTGAGCCAGACCCTGTCTTGGTTGACTCAATTTCTTGATGGACAGCATCTTCAAACTAAATTTTCTGAAACCAAAAACTATTACAGGTTTCACCACCTGTAGGAATAAGAACATCTTGAGATTGCATGCATTACAGTTTAACAAAAACTACTACAGGTTGAGGGGGAAAATTCTGTTTTGGCTTCCTTTTAAACATTGATTTATGATTAACTGAAAATACCTCATTAATAAGTTGATCTTCTTGGATGGATGGAGTACTTTCAAGTTCTATTGTTCTGTTAGCATGTGACTCGCTAATAAGTTTGGCTTCCTCACACACACACACATACATATTTTTTTTTTCCTGGAAAGCAGTGGATGTTTCAGGGTGAAAGTGCTGTATAGTCATAAGGTCGAGTCTATCATTACACTCTTTCTTGTCAAGGAGTTGCAGTTGTTCCTGACTTACAATTTCGAGCTCTCAAAAAATCATAGAATTGGAATATATAATGTGTTATCTTTCGTAATCCTTTGCGTCATTATTATTATTTTTGTAGCTTTTGTTTCTTTAAAAGTATTCATACCTTCAAGTTTATTTTTTTCTCTGCTGTACCACCCACCTCCATTCCAAAGGCCCTTTTTTTTTAACATGTCCTGTTGTGGTTAACATCAAACGACTACTCCGTATCAGGAGGTACAATGAGGCAATTGTATTCTATGAGGAAGCTCTTGCTTTATCAACAAGAAGTTCGAGTACTTATGCTGGACTTGCTTACACATATCATCTGCTGGTGATTATTCTGAAATATTTCTAGTTGATTATTATAGTTTGAAAGTTGAAATGAAAATATTTCATAATAAAACTTTGTTTTTGTAGGATAAATTTACTTCAGCAATTACATACTATCACAAAGTAAGTTATTAATAATATTATTAAGAGCTGGCTTTCTAGATTTTAGACAATTGTCTTGTTGTTTACAATATTATTGCATTTTTCCAAGTTTTCTTTCTGATAGTAAAACGCATTACTGTATTGTTCATTTTTGACCATGTATTCACGTGATTCTGTGCATTTTAACAGGCTTTATGGCTTAAACCAGACGATCAGTTTTGTACGGAGATGTTGAGTTTGGCGCTTGAAGATGAATGCCGCCATGGCATAGGCATTGAGCGTGAATCTCATCAAAGATAAGAGTGATTTATTCAAGAATTTCACTACCTACCCCAGAGTTGAATGCAAAGCTCAACTAAATGTTATTCGATTGAAATCAATTTTGATTTAAGAAAATTATTTAAGATAAAAAGGATATAACCATTTTATCTTGTTAACATAAAAGCCAAAATAATAATGTGAATTATCAAAATTAGCCTAGTATGGGAATATAATCGCTTTCCAATTAATAAAAATTGATCTGTTATTTCCTTTCCGAATGGATTAAATTTCTAAATGTAAAGAAATTTAAGTGAAATGGGGTATGGGGGAACTCGAATTTTCACCATGTAGTAGGAAAAGCTCACAGATGCCACTAGACTAACGTGGTCTAGGCTTGTATTTTCAATGAGCACGGAATGCTTAAAGATTTTTGCTGCATAAGTAAAAAGAGATGCCATTTAAGAAAAATCATCTTGAGCCCAGATTAATATGTTTTTTGTCAAGTTGATTGATAGAGAAATAAACAATGTCTAGGCATTTGTCTAGATTTAACGGTGTATTTGAGTCATATTATTTTGGAAAAATGCATTCTGGAATAAGAAATTGAAGGAGAGTGTGTGGTTGAAAAAAAAAATTTATTGATGTGATAGAAAATATTATTTTATTGAAGAATGTGTGGTTGAAAATGAGTAGAAGAATTGAAATGAAAATTTTAATGTGACTCAAACATCAGCTAAAAGTTAGATTAGAGGAGGGACTCAGTTAGATGTGGTCTCATTTTTTTCTAAGAATATTGCTATTTGCGAGTTCTTACCCATTAGCGGTCTCATTAATGGTGGGTTATTATCACATTTTTCAATGAATTAAAATTGAGTTACGGGATACACAGTAAATATGAAAAAAGTATTATCTTTCGCCTAGACGATATGGAGCTTTTCAACGTCTCTCTTCCTTTTACGGTCCCTATCTATTGCAAAAGAATAATGTTGTGTAGATCTTAAAAATGATCTATCAATTATTGACACTTAACTGTCACCTAAACCACTACTTGAAGCAAAAAGGGTGATATTTAAAGAGGACAGAATTCTACTATACAAATTATATAATTCATATTTCGATTGTGCTAATATGTACATAATGATTTACATACGCATTTGATTGTGTTATATGTACATGATAGTTTACGTACGCATTATATGATGAAATATGATCGAATTGAAAAAATTCAATTAAATAGATAAAATAATAATAATTAAAAAAAAAATCTCTCTTTTTGACCCTTTGCAAATCATTGTGCAACTCAAAGTAGCATTTATATATATTTTAGGAGTAAAATGTAAGCCTTTCTAGGTCTAAACATATGTCGAGAGAGAGCCATACACACTGAGTAAAAAAAAAGGGCCCATTTTAGAGAGGAGAGACATGATACCAGTACCGGTGGGAGAAGAAGTCGGTCCGAAACTCGCTCGGCTCCTGTACTTCGTTGGTGCCGGATGTATGTATTTAAACATTCTGAACGCATTTCTTCAATTTTTTTATTTTTTGGTGTTGTTTTAAATCAGATGTATCCGATATGAATAATTATGCCCTTTTTTGTTTCAGTTTTGTGCACTGCTGCGATTAACAAGTGGAGAGATTGGGAAAGAAAGTCTACGGTTCAAAAACAACAACAGTTTAATGGTCAAACACTGGAAGATCAATCAAATGCGGTACAAAAAGCTGTTGAATAAAATCCCCCCCGCGTTTTTTTTTTTAATGAGGGGGTTCTTGATTTTCAAAAGGCTTTTGCTGTTGAATAATTAAGCTGATGATTATTTATGTGGGCTTAATTTTTTCACTGGGATACTGGTGTAGTAAGTGGATTTATACATGGTTTCTTCTTATTTCTGATGTCTGGAGCGAACTGTTTATGATTTCATGATTTTTATTTTATTTTTTATTTTAAATGAAAGCTGTTAATGTTGTGTTATAGTTTATGGATTGCATTAAATTAATAAGAGAAATGTTTTGGTTTAGAAGATAATATGATCTATTCACTTTGGATATGTTGAATTTCATTGCTACACAATGCACTTGTGACTATACTTTTTTTTGCAATTACTCTTTTAAGTGCTAACCACGGCCCTAAAGTAAGGGCTTGATTTGTGGGTTTGTACTTAGCCACCATTTCATTACAAACAAGTTTGGAGGGTGAGTCCAATCTAGTATGGTCATTGCCATTGTATGAGACTAGGCACCCTTCTCAGGACGATCCTCGTTGCCAACAGGTGATTTGGGAGGGTTACTTAAAAGTGAAAGACGTTTAATAAAGTAGCCCACTGAGAATATGGCCCATCGTGGATGTCAATTGTGATATGAGTGGATTGTAAGAACTCTAATGTGTCTTATATTGTTTAGGCTTGACTTGTGGACATGTAAAATCACTTGGGAACCCTCCCTTGCAAGTGAGTTTTAAGTCTAAATTCTACTAAATGGGGTTTTAGCACCTCAAGCAACATGAAAAAACCAAAATTTATTGCAATGTCAGCCGCCTTAATGGACGTAATTGTATGTAAATCTTGACATTTCAAATAATTTGATATTATAGTAGGGCAGATAAGAGCCCTTTATTGCCATTCCCCTTTCTTTATGATACCAATCCGAGCCAAACCAATAGAAACAAATCTTTTCAATGAGGGATTCGAACCCTCAATAGTTCTTTGTTCAAAACTATACCGGTTTTCAAGACCGGGGCTTATGATGCTATCTGTCAGGTTCTTGGCTTTTGTTGTATTTTTTTTCTAATAATTTTTCTCAACCATGGCAGCAAGAAATTTTTCTTGTCTATTCTAAAAGCTTAATGGCACGAGGAAGATTAGATTGGTATGTCAATTTGGTTTGGTTTTGAAATGCTGATTTTGACACTTGATGGATGAAGCCATTGAATAGCTCTAAGGGCTTTTTTCCACCCTTTTAGGTGAACTTCGAAATTATGCTGAAAATTTTAATTAGATATACATTGTTCCCCCGCTTAAAACTAGGTGGAGAGTTTGGCTTTGAGTCTTTCTTTGACCCCTACCATTAATTGATTTGAAGTAAAATGGGAATCATATGACAGCCTTATCTCAAGAAGTACATCTGGAAGAGGGTCGGGTTAGACGAACATTGGATATCATTGATGGATTGAGCTTTTTGATGCATAATTGTGCTGTTAGTGTCTTCTATAACCTTAGATTATCCTGCTGTTAGAGTTGTGAATGTGGATGGCTGCACTTTGTGGACAGAGAGATTCCTAAATCTTTAGCCCTTGTTTGGTTTTTGTTAAACATCTGATTTTTAGTAGACTTCGATGAAATGTATGGTTGAAAAGTTGAAAGTGTTGACAATGGAAAACATTTGATTTCCATCTTTGCCCCTGCATATTTTTCCTTTTGTCAACAGTGCCTTGATCATTCCTCTTCAATTACATTCGTTTTGTATCGATTATTCAAGTATATATTCCTAATTTACATTTCTTACATTATTTTGGTTTCCATTTATAATAGGATTATAAACATCAAAATAATAAATTTTTAAATACTATAGAATGTAGTAATTTATTTTTTTGGGCATGATGTGACTTTTTATTCATTAATTTAATTTTTTTTTTTTTTCCATATTCTTTTACCTACTACAAAAATTAATTCGGAATATTGAAAGTTTTCTAATTTGATCACTAAAACGAAAGGTTATAATTTATTGACTACGAGTGGAAACGTTAATTTTTAGGGGAAGATGCATTTTACCTCCTCAACCTTTGCGAAATATAAAAAATTAGCCTTCAACATTTTTTAAGCATAATATTCATAACTTTTCAATTATGTCACAAAATTTGTCATTTCTTCCATTTTGTCCATCAAATGATGGAATGTCCATCTCTTTAAATAAGTAAATAATGAAAAGAGTAAAATAACAAGGAAAAATTGTAAATAGAGTTCTTAACTTTTCAAAAGAGTAAAAATAAATTTCACTTAAAAACAATCGAGTACATATTTATGATTTATCTTCCTGCAACCAAGTTCACCGATCGATCCTCGTCAACACCAACTCCACCGCTAACCAAATATCACCTTCAGATGGATGATCCTCGTCAACACCAACTTCACATGAAAATTAATTTTTTAATGGATTTTGATAAAAGTTATAGATTCTATACTAGGGATGCCAATAAAATTCGCTCAACTCGATACACGTGGGGCCCCACCCCAAATGGGGCGGGGATTACCCGCCTAACCGGGTACACAGGGCGGGGGTCATTAACCCGAAGCGGGTATGGGGCGGGTACGGGAAATATAGTTCCCGCCACGCTACCCGTCCCGTTTAAAATTAATTTCAAATTTAAGTTTTTTATCGAACAAAAATAATAAATTTATCATCATTTTTTAAAGAGAACAGAAGTTGCTTTTAACAAATTAGTAAAAATGTAATAATATTTACTGACTAAAGACATAAAAAATAAAAGTAAAAATTAAAATAAATGGGGCGAGGGACTTGTCCAGCCCCGCACTGTCCCGCTTTAACTGGGTATGGGTATGGGTCAGTATGGGTATGGGTATGGGGGAAGGTAATAAAAATACCCGACGAGACAGGGGTGAGATTGGCCGACCCGTCCCGTTGCCATCCCTATTCTATAAACAATGTGTTTAAAATTAAGAATAAGGCTAAAATGTACAACATTTGTTGACAATCGTATGTTGTCAAAATTTTAGCATGTGATGTAGAAAATAGTTTTTTAAAACGGAAGGATATGATAATGTCAAATAGGATGTTGTCAACAAATATTGTACATATAGCATGATTCTAAAATTAATTGTTAACTTTGATTTTGATTAAAATCTAAATTTTAATTTTTACCAAACAGGGGCTGTTATGAATTACCGTCAAAATCACGCTTTTGGTTGGACTAGAAGCGCAAGTGTGAGTTGGATCTAGTTTGAAATTGTAGTACGAGGATGTCTATGGGAAAAATTCATGGATCGGGCTTTATCTTTCATGAAATCAAAAATCAGGCCCAAATGTTTAAATTTACAAAACTCAGGTTTTTCATTGAATTAATTAATTATATTTTACAATTAATTTATTAAATTAAATATTTAACTGATGCACCCCACCCCACCCCACCCCACCACTGTTCCAGCTACTACTCCGGCGGCCGGCGACAACTCCGATGACCGTTCTCCGACCCGCTTAATTCCGGCGATTATTTTTCGGTGACCGTTGACCGCCGCTTAATTTCCGATAACTGCTCCGATTCAAAGGTCACAGATATATTATTAAAAGTCACAGATTATTTTGAGGTCACAAATGAAAAAATTTATAGGTCACAGATTTTTAATTGGTCACAAGTAAGAAAATTTGTTGGCCACATATTATATTTGGAGTCACAGATTTACAAATTTTAAGATCACAGTTAAATAATTAGTCATAAAGAACTATATAGTTGGTCACAAATTGATATAGTTGGTCACTGACACCCAAACACTCGTCCCCCATCCCATAACACCAACAATACTTGGTCACAGATCGACGAAATTGTTGGTCACAGAAACTCTTCGTCCTATCCGCCTGACGCCACCGCCACCAACTACTTGGTCGCAGATCGACCAAATAGTTGGTCACAGACACTAGCTAGGTCACAAACACCAAAAAAATCACCACAGTACAGTAGCTAGGTTACCGACATAAAAAAAACCCACCACAGTTTAATATCTAAGTCACAGACACCCAAAAAACCACCACCGCTGTTCACCCCACCACAACAATAACAAAAAACAACAATAATAAGCCATCATCCCCAGTTGCAGGCTAAACAACAATAAACCCAACTTCCATTAGCTACTCAACAATTACATACGAAACACACAAATGATACAAGGCACAAAATCGCCAGAGACATACCACGCTCGCCGGAGAACTACCACAAAATCGCCGGAGGGGGGAGGGGAGGGGAGAAGGGAAGCTTCGCTGTCGCTGCGACGCTGCTGAATGGCAGCAACGTCGCAGCCGTTCATCAGCATCACAGGCAGCGACGCGCTGCCTGTGACGCTGCGATTCGCAACAGGGAGGGGGAGGGGAAGGGAGCGTCGCTGCGACACAGGCAGCTTCGTCGCTGCGACACAGGCAGCTTCATCGCAGGCAAGCCGTTCAGCAGCGTCACAGGTAGCTTCGTCGCTGCCTGTGACGCTGCGATTGCAGTGGCGGTGGTGGCGGTCGGCGGCGGCGAGAGGGAGGGTGGAAAGAATGAAAAGGATTAGGGTTTGGTTACGTTTTTATAGTTAAAATAAATTTGGTGGGGTAGGTAGTATGGTGGGTATGTAGATTAATTTAATTTAAAATATCATTATTAATATTAATGGTAAAAATTAAAACCTGATTTTTGATTAAATAAAGTAAAAACCTGATTTTTTAAAAGTCAAAACTAAACACCTGGTTTAGTATAATTTCCTCGGATGTCTATTGTGGCTCTTCAGAGTTCGGACCGTGGCCAGCATGAGCCAGTCCATTTGTTTGTTATAAAAAGTTCGAAAAACTTTGGGCCTTGGATGGAATTATTTTGGGCCGTCCTCTAGTTGGGGCTCCATCTGCCCCGAGTCCAACTTCTTTTGGGTGCAGTCAAGGTGACGTCACTTGCCTAAAACTTGACAATATGTGAATATTGTAGCATCATCGCATCCCTTGTGACCTACTTGGAAGAATATATATATATATAGCATCATCGCATCCCTTGTGACCTACTTGGAAGAATATATATATATATATATATATATATATATATATATATATATATATATACACACTATTAATTTCCTTGCCCTTCCAACATCACAAGGTACATAAAACAATTGTTTCAGCACCATACAACACGAGGATTTCGGTTACCAATGTTGTGAACTTCGACAAAGTTTTAACGGCTTTCAAACGGAAAAGATATTTCTCGTTTGAAATTCATACCGGTGACGAGTAAAATAATATGATGGCCCTCTTCAATAACATCATCTTTGATGTACCAAATATGTTTTAGATATATTTGAATTGTTCAAAAAGTCAAAACGTATGCAATAAACTGACAACGAATCAAAATAGAATTTCTATTTGTTCAAATGAACAAAGCACGATATTTCTTGTTAGTAATAGCCACTAAAAGAAATTAACTAATTAAATGTATACAACATTTGAATTCCAAGTTAATTGTTACTTAGGTTCTGTTTGACAGAGTTTTTGAAAAGTCAAAAGTTACTTTTGAGAATAAGAAAGAATAATAAATTTTTTTTTTTTTAAATCTGTTTTTTTAGTTTTTCTCGAAACGCTAGTTTTGACTATAAGATCTTTTAAAGAAAATTAGTTTAAGATAACTTTCATGGGGTTATGTTCTACAAGAAGTCGAAACCCTGCTAAATAAGCTTTAATAAGATTATACTTAGCTCTTATTTGGAGTGTGTTTGGTAGAGATTAAAATCGGATTAAAATTGAAAAACTAATCGTTATTATTGACTTTTATTAGATGAATGGAACTCAATAACAGCTATATTTTCAATTTTAATTGGATTTTGAGTTCTATCAAACACACTCTTGATGGGGATTGAAATTATATTTTTAGTAGATTTTGTTAAAGATTTATGAAATTTGTAGTCATAAGTTGTGAGTACGATGTTAAAACTAATTAACTTAAAATTTTAATCCTAGCTACCATTTTTTAATTTTCAGTGGCCAATATATTATTTCCCTTGTTCCCTATAATTTTTCTATAGCTAGCTGAGCTGCCAAGAAACCAGAAAACTACCAATCATGTTCTTACAAGTCAGCTCCATGCGCCACCGCTAACAGCGGCCTCACTTCCCTTATAAAGCCAACTGCCCACCAATGAACCCTTCATCTCACAGCCCCCTCTCCCTCTCAAACACACCAAGGCTCCTAGCAAAATGAGTTTTCAGCGATTCCACGACACATGGTTTGAGCAGCTCCGCCACCTGGTGCACCAGCTAAGCCAAGCCCCAAAACCGCCCACCACGGAGGAGCAATACCACCACCTACGCCAGCTGGTCAACAAGGTCATGTCCCACTGCGCTGAGTACTACAGAGTCAAATCTCTCGCCATCAAGCAGGACGTACTGTCCTTTTCCACCGCGCCGTGGACTACCTCCCTTGAGCGCTCTCTCCACTGGATCGGCGGATGGCGACCAACCACCGTCTTCCACCTTGTGTACACCGAGTCCAGCATCCTTTTTGAGTCCCGTGTGGTGGATATTCTCCGCGGGTTTCACACCGGCGACCTCGGGGACCTCTCTCCCGGCCAGTTCCGTCGTGTCAGCGAGCTTCAGTGTGAGACTGTGAATGGAGAGAATGCAATTACCGATGAACTCTCCGAGTGGCAGGCATGCATGCATTTAATTCTTAATTAATTAATTATGATGCCTAAATTAATTAAAATTAACAATGTATATATGCATTTATATTAATTAATTATTATTGTTTATAATTCGTTTAACTAAGTATTAAATTAATTTTATTGTTTAATATGTAATTATACACTTCAATTTATTTGGTGATTAGGATAGTGCAAGTGATATAGTGGGATTCTGTGGAGATTTTGATGAGAAGATGGAAAGACTAGCAAGAATATTGAACAAGGCGGACGACCTCCGGCTGAAGACTATCGAGACGGTAGTGGAACTG
Source organism: Fraxinus excelsior (assembly GCA_019097785.1). Classification (NCBI taxonomy): domain Eukaryota; kingdom Viridiplantae; phylum Streptophyta; class Magnoliopsida; order Lamiales; family Oleaceae; genus Fraxinus; species Fraxinus excelsior. The sequence goes on along the minus strand of CM032637.1, from coordinate 3,819,262 downwards.
ATGACGCCGCAACAGGCGGCGGAATTCCTAGTGGCGGCCGCCGAATTGCACTTTGGAATTCATGCATGGGGTGTTGAACAAGATCGTCAAAGAGGCAACGTATGAATTTTAGAAATATTCTCCGATTATGATTTAGAGAGTACAATACAATTTGTATTTTCAGATTGTGATCTGTAGTATTAAATTTAAATATATTTGAAAAATTACCACTCTTAATGTTATAAGTACTTGTTTAACTTTTCAATTACTCATCCCATCAATTTCATCAATTTTTTAAAAAAAATTGTTAAAATATTTGTTAAGAAAACTTTGCCAAATTAACCCCGTTTGACGACCATTATTTTAAATTTCTTTAATTTTTATACTCATTTTCAATCACACATTTATACGCACATTTTTTAATAAAAAATAATAATAACTACTCAAAATTTCATTTTTTTTTCAAAACATTGGCCATCAAACAGGGGCATAAGTTATTGTTTAAGAGTATAATCATACATTCTTAAAAATTTCGAAAATACCAACCCAATTTGCAAATTGTGCTGTCTCTTTCCTTCTTAAGGCAAAATAGAAAAGTTGATGACGTGTTCTATGGAGAATTCATGCATGCATGCATGGGGACACCTGTTAGCCTACGTGTAGGCTTCTCTATTAGTATTAGGCTGTGTCAGCCTTGGCAGCTGCAACTCCCAACAGTGGTAATAAAAAGTTGAATTAATTTATATGTACATTGTTGTTGACGTTGTATGAACGGTCAAAATCTGTGTTATTAATTGTTTAAAATTTTGTTAAAATTTGTATCATTGATCGTTTAAAGTGTTGTCATTATTGTTGGCAATGGTAAAAACTTGTTGCCTTGGCATCAGCGCCAGTGCCACGTAAGATGTGTAGTTGGAACGAAAAAAATACTCATTCCGTTTCAATTATATAGGTTTGTTTATTTTTTCACACGGATTAGGAAAGTTTCTTTAATGTCATTGAAATGCCAACATCTTTCCTAATTTACCCCTATTTAATTTTCAATATGTAAAATTAAATTATTGTTGGAATTAATAAAGAATTTGAAGAAGAAGAAATGAGAGTTGTTTCATGGTTCCAAGAAGTGAGAAATATGTGTATTTAAATGATTTCAAAAAGTTGACACAAAGTACGAAAAATTTAAGAAGGATATATTGGTAAAAGAACACAACAAAATATTCTACATTAAGAAACTGACCTATATGTTTGGGACGAGAAAAAGGAAACTTAGCCTATATAATTAAGACGGGAGAGTATATATATGAATTTCATAAAATTATTGGTTGTAAAAGAGTTTAAAAAATTAAAGATGGGAACAAACCGAGACAGAATTTAACATTGTAGAGGTTCAATGAAAGGTTTTCGTGAATTAAAGACTTCTAAGGTTGGGGACTTGATTGAGTGTTCTGTTTTGAGGATTAGGAGACTACTTCCATCTTTACCATCTCTTAATCTCATTTGCTTCAAGCAAAATCGATGATGGCCTCTTTTTTTTTAATTATTTTAATGCTTTGAATAGCCTCTAGTGTCACCTAGACCAGAGCTAAGCACCAATGATACAACATAACAGGAAACCTACATAGTTGTCAACATTATACAACTGTATGCAAATTCGCCAGGAATTAACTTATGTGTACAATCCTTGTTGACAATTATGGTTAAGAAATATTGTTAAAATTCGGACTATTGATTTTAAAAACAATTTTTGAAATGGATGAGTGTAATGATGTCAAGTATGAGTTGTCAATCAAAATTGTACAAGTAGCATGATTCTACGTTAGGCTGCTTGCTGGAATTCTAACCACAATATCAAACCCCAAACCTAGAATTTGAATTTTTGCACTTGAATATTTTCTGCTATCAACCGACAATTCATCCCAATGGAACAAGCAATGGCATTCACCAAACTATTGGGTTGGGGGAGGGGGGATAGCAAAATATTTACAAGCACCAGACTGTAATATTCTTATGTTCACCAAGAAAACATCCATGTTTCACAAGGAAAGCCAAATCCATAGTCCAAAGTTCTAACAGTTGAGCATAACAGCGGTTAAATGAAAAGGACATAGGGGTCCATGCGCACCATCACTTTTAGTACTCAAAACTGACAGTGGAAGTGCAAGAGATTGACTTCCCTCCCTGTTAGTTTCATTTTACTTTTTTCCTCGCAGTTTCGCTCCGAGAGCCCTCTCAAGTTTAGAAACTATCTGCTGATTAGGGATAGCCTTTCCAGATTCATATTCCTGGATGATTTGGGGTTTCTCATTTATCATCTGCCGAGCAAGCCAAGGATGGCAACGTTAGGAGGAAGTAAATTATATGAACAAACAGTAACCTGCTTCATCTGTGTGCAATGAACACAAATGTGTGTTCTTGGATGCAGAAATAGAGAGAGGACTCACCTGAGCAAGTTGAGCTTGTGTCAGTTTCTTGTCCAATCGAGCTTGCATGATGGCTCTTTTCAATTCGCTAGGAACTTTCTCATCTAAGACAAAGTGAGAAAAAGAGAACAACCACCAACGAAGGTCACCAAATGAATTTGAGACTTGCATAGGAATAAACTTTTATGATCAAATATTCACGTGTACTACAATCATGATTCCTCGAAATTAAAGAATGGTAAGAACAAAATCTTAACACATTAGACATAATAAAATTGAAATTGTAGAACGCTGGCGATACAGCAAGTTAGGCACTCAAATGTCTCTTATCTTAAAACACAAATGCCAAATAATTTAATTACAGGAAAAAATAAATAAATAAATAATTGGAGGAGAACGATTTCTGCCCCTCAGTCAACAGTGTTGAAGTGAAAAGGCGCTCCGCCACATTTGGAAGCATGAAGGACACATGCATGATTATCTCTTAAACACAATAGGAACAGTTAAATACTGTAATTCTGCTGAAAAGAATCGAGTGAAATCAACTTACGTGCTAGATTCTCCGTGTCCTCATCAAGCTTCCTGGTGTTCAAAGTGGTACTACTTGAAGCAGCCCTGTTCGTGCCAGCATTTGCTGCAGTGGAACATAAATTTAATATTTCTAAACAAATCAAGAGCTAGTAGAAGGCAATAAAAGCTTCACCCCGTAAAAGGCTAAGTTACATTTCTCTCTCACTCATGGTACATTAAAAGATACTCTAAAGTAGTGAAGGCATTAGATGCAACCACTGAATCAGCACTCTTAACAAAAAGGGGAGATCTTGGCTATTTGAAATGGCTACTAATAGGCATACAAAAGGCACAACAGACAATCAGCGATAATCAGGTTAAAATGCATTTGATATAATCATATTGTCGATGTCAAAATCTTTATTTGACACTAGATAGATGAAGATGTAAATAAAAATCTGTATCAATGGTTACAAGATTTCTCTGTTTGTATTTGCTGAATGCTCAAATGGGTGCAATAATTTTAGGAGAGTTTTTGTTGTGTATGTGTAGATGTCCCAGTTCTAACGAATGCAGACAAGAGAGGTGGTGTGCTCTCCTCCTTGGTTCCTCTACATGCTTTGAGTGGTGTCCAAGGTATGCTTATCTGCTTAGAAACCGCTCTGCCAGCACTGTTGCCATCAGGAGTCAAGTCCTATGCTTTCCGGAGTTTATGCCAACTGGAAGTCTGTGTTGACCCCTTCGTCATACCTCCTGCAGATGTACAGATGATTACTTGGCCTCAGCTGCACTGGTGACCTTGTGAAGCTTTTGGTCAACTGAGGATGAAGTAAATGGTTGTGCATCTTGTCTCGTAATTGATAATACTAATGAGGATGTTACTAAGTGTTATGCTGTTCTTATACTCGGCAAGTTGACTTAATGTGGTGCAATTGCTCACTTTTCCGAGCAACCAGCTCCCTTGTTTTAGTCTGCCTACCCTTAGCACCTGCCAAGTAATCCCATGTCCGTAATGGACACACCTATTCTCAAGAGGACAATTCTTTACAGGTCTTTGGCACCTCTTTGCAAGGAAATGAACTCGTTACCGTAACCAGGATCCTAGGCACGTATCATGATATGCCACGTGCCGTCCATGGAGATTAGGACACTACACATATGAATGTCTAAAACTTTATAAATATGCATAGAACACAACTCTCCCAGGATCATTGACCTTTGGCCGGTTAAAACTTAAAACTGGATAATGCAGCACAACAAGAGATGTGCCCATCAACATTGTCTCCAATAGATGCACATGAGGAGGTTTGATCAAATAAAAAATATTCCACCAAGAATCAAGTTTTACATTGATACATTGGTAATAGACCGCAGCTTAAACTAAGATTTCAAAGGTAACTCTAATGCTATGTTCGGTGGCACCAAATTAGGGCCTAAAATGGAATACAAAAGAATTGCTTTCAAATGCAATTCCTTTTTTTCCTAAAGAAAATGTAATTGCCAAGCCACAATTTAATAAGATTAAAACTAGCTTACAGTACTGTTTCAGCTCAAATCGGTAAAGAAATGAATTTTTCGTTACTAGAACTTAAATACACGATAATCTCAGCATTTGAACTCCAACATAAAGTTTAAATCGAAGGTCAGACGGGAGGGTACGTAGAGTATCAAATTATGATAAGATAAATATGTATACCAGCCATAAGTCCATGAATAAAATATATTTGAAGAATAATTGCAAAAACGATGAATAAAAAGCACACTGAATGACACAAAAGAACTGAAACCGAGCTGAATAAAAAAAAAAAAAACATGTTCATACACTCCCATAAATAGATAGACAATTAGGGAAAAAAAGGATGAAATAAACAAATAGAGCTAAGAGACGGAAAGTACGCAAGACTATTTTTATTATTATTATTTGCAATGGAGCTGGTATACAACATAATAAACCCTAAATAATATAATTGCGAGGATGTAAAATCAAATATATCTACATACATTTCTTAACGGTTTCGATCTCGGCGCCGGAACGGCGAGCGGCATTGACGGCCTTCTCATCCTTACGAGCAGCGGCAGTCGGAGCCTTCTTCCGAATGACAACCGGTTCCCAATCCTGTGCGATTCCTGCCATTTTTCTCTCCTTTTCGATGAAAAGAATCTCTGTGCGCTGTTGAGTGGTGACTTGGGCGAGGTGGTGTTGTCGAATGATATTTTGCGAGCAAGGTGCATTTAAGTCACTCATTTGGGAAGAACGTATTTTGAAGATTGATGCAAAATGTGTGATTGTAAAAGAAATAAAAGTTATTTTGTGATAGAAAATATTATTTTATTGAAAAATGTGTGGTTGAAAATAAATTGAAGAATGACAATGAAAATTTTAATGTGTACCAAACAAGGCCAAAAGTGAAAAACTAATCGTTATTGTTGACTTTTATTAAACGAGTGGGAATGTGGGATCAATAATGGCTATATTTTCAATTTTATTTTGAATTTCTCTACCGAACATGGCTCAAGTAATATGAATGAAGGGGATTATTGGATGAATAGCTAATGGCATGTTTTGATGCTTATAATTGATTATAATTTGCCCAAATTTTATTTTTGTTCACACGTTTACAATAAAATTGCATATTCTTTGAGATATATTGATGAAGAATATGTTGTTAAAAAATAAGAAAAAATTTTAAATTTAGGTGTAATATTATTTTATGGAAGAATGTGTAGTTAAAAAAAGAGTGAAAATGTATTTTGAAAATAACGAGGATCAAACAAAGACTAAACTTATAATATATTAAATATCATATCAAGTGAGAATCATTTTTTGGACGATTTTAGCTCTACTACGATTTAATTATTTCAATAATACATTACTTTTCGTTTGTCAGAATGTAATAAATACTACAAAATTTTTGTTTCGTGTTATTAATTCTCAATTAATTAACACTCATATTAATGACTCGATGAATCTTGATTTATGTGAATCTAGAATTATTATAGATGGATTTATTTTATATTTATTCATATATCTAGAAATTTTAATGGGTGTTTAAATTCGTGTATTAGCAATTAATTCTTATATACCAGATTTGGTATAAAAATACTGTTTATTTGTAGTATTTCATCATCACAAAAAATTTGAACAATAACAATAGGATTTTGAGAGTGCAATTTTCTTTTCTTAAATTTCTATCTTAAATTTTATTTTATTTAGTTCATTTGAGACTTGTTAAATCGTCTCAACAAATTGGAATCAAATATTACTTTTACAATATTTATAAAATATTTTGAAATAACTTGCAATGCACAATCAATGTTGATAGCATTAACAAATATAGATTTGGACAGCTAAATTGACCAGCTCCAACACAAGATTAGCTCTTCCGTCCCTATTCTTTAGGATTTCCTCAAATTCAATCCCCTCGAAATAGTACTTGTATAAAATTTAATATGAGAAAATTCATATATAAGAGATTAAGTATGACACATTTCAAAATCAGAAATAACGTTTAAATCTTCAAAAAATCAGATTTTTTAAATTTTATTTATAAACTAAAATATTTTATTAATTAAATATATTAAGGTCACGATTCTATACAAATTGGTCACAAATTATTTCTCGATGACAATAGAAAAAATTTATAGGTCACAAATTATTTTACGATCACAAATCAAAATTTTTATAGGTTACAATTTATTCATCGGTCGCAAAATTTATCAAATTAATAGATCACATATTATTCATTGGTCATAAATCACAAATTTTACAAATCACGACATATTTTGTGGTCAAAATATATCTAATTAATTAGTTATAAATTAACAATTTTTTAGGTAACACATTATTTATTGGTCATAATTTATCTATTTCATTGATCATATATTGTTTATTGATAACGCATTAATCAATTTATTGATCACAAACAATCAATACATTTGTCACCACTACCAACATTCGTGACCACTGCCTTATCACCGCCACCGGCTACATTGTCGTCGAACCGCCACCACCATCTCTCGAAAGTAAAATCATCATCTCAAACATCGCAACCAAACATCACCACTAGCAGCGTGTCGCTCCACAACCCCCACCAAAATAAATCCATAAATCTTATGCCAAACACCACTACATGTATCAACAATAACCACTACTTTTTGGATAAGATTGCTGCATATATTAGCTCTTGGAATTGCTCCTCTTTATCTTATGCGGGGAGAGCTGAATTGATTAGAGCGGTGCTTCAAGGAGTGGAATGTTTCTGGCTATCATTGCTACCTATTTCAGCTACTATCATCGCTAGAATCCAAACGCTATGCCGGACTTTTCTTTGGAGTTCCAAAAAACCCCTAGTTGGTTGGAAGGAAATTTGCTTGCCAAAGAATGAAGGGGGTTTGAGTTTTAGAGATTTGAAGTCCTGGAATTCTGCTTTACTTTCGAAGGTGCTGTGGAATATCCACAAGAAGAAGGACACTCTTTGGGTACGATGGATTGATCAAGTTTACTTGCGGGGTACCAGCATATGGGAGATTTCGCCACTTAAAGACCACTCGTCGCTATTTAAAAAACTCATTGAAATTAAAAATCTCTTTAAGCAGGCCTTTACTTAAGGGCATTCTGACTTGCCTATTATGGAGGCAGCGGACCAGTTCTTTAGCCAATCTATGGTTAGTAATGAAGGTGGTTTTTGTGTGACAAAAGCTTATGAATTTTTTAGACCAAAAGGAAACTTTAGGTGTTGGGCAAACGAGGTATGGAAACACTTCGTAGAACCAACGCACCATAACCACCATGGTACCACCGCTGAACCGTCAATCACGGTATCACTCAAAAATTAGAAAAAAGGAAGAAGAAAAATGGATATGCGTTGGGTCATATGCAGTAGGGTGCTGTATGGTGTTGTCGGAACAATCGGAGAGAGAAGGAAGAAGTGGGTTGTGATTTGTGGTTTTGGGATTTTTGGGGTTTTAGTGGATAGAGAATATTGAATGTTATTAATGTCTAATTTTTGTATAGATAAACTTTAGATCAAATTTACACTTAGGAAAAGGAGAATCTCAATTACGGAAAAGAGTTGGGATATGTAAACTGGGTTGGTAGTATTTCTAAGTCAACAAACTCACTATAAAGTTTTTATTCCAAATTTCGATCTTCCAATATTATGCGGAATCAACATAATTAATTTAAGATGTTAATCTTTTCTCGACGTTTGTGCTTCACTAAGTTATTATCACGAGACTTGACAAGGAGCTTCAACTTAAATATTTGGAGAAATCTATCGTATCTTTTGGGGGTTACATTGCATTTGTGTCAAAACTACGTAGGTTAGAGATTTACTTAATAGAGTCGAGATGATTTGCAAGCCATGTCATTCTCCAATTGCAGTAAGACAAGCTATCTATTCACGATTTGGGATCTATAGTGTACACAAGTATGATTGTAAACTGACACGATATTACTTCTATTGTGGTGTGTTTTATTGTATTTATTTTCCATGAAAAATATCAGTTTTCTATCCAAATTTCTACTTTGAAGTGTTTGATTGCCATTTTTTCATAAAAAATATTTTACAACTTTTGAAAATTTGCATATTTTTCATATTTTTAAGGAAAACATTTTCTTTGGGCGAAGTAGGTTTTTGTTTTCCTCAAAACAAGGAAAATATTTTTTTAGGATATATTTTTCATGCTAATCAAACACACTTTTAGTTTATTTGTCTCTAAAGTTTGTGAGTTCACGTAGTCTCCTACGAATAAAGAGGCAAGTAGCTAAGAGGATTTTACGGTATCAATGACTTTATGATCTAATGCTTCAAGCTTGCCCCAATCTCTCTCTAACATGTTTCATATGCTAATAAGGCCAATTGTCCCAATTAGAGACAACATGTCCAGTCTCATCTCTTGGTCCTCTTCAAAACATAAGGTTGTATCTTATCGGTGTAGCATAAGCTATGGTTTTTGTTACCAAGCAACGTTCAACACGAGGATAATTTTCATGACTCAATAAGCTCTCATGGGTTTCGACGGCAAAAGAACACTAGATTGTAAACTAAGAAGTTCGTGCTTGATTACTTAAACTTGTTCATTGTATCTTTCATTCACTACAATGGAATTTTAATTAAACTCTAGCATACATTATATAGTCTACGTACTTTTGTTATAAATAATACTATCTAACACGAGTTTAGGCGGTCACATTTGATATATTCAATGAAATGAATCACGTGTTATTGCATTTAAATGAATCTATCTTTTAATGTCGTGTAATTGTCACCTAAACTACTGTTTGACGTCGATGATACTAAATAACATTACTCTTTTATTATTGACTCAACCCTAAAGCATGGCAACCGCTCAATGGGGACAATGTTTTGAAAATCAGATTGGGCCAGTCAATTCAATAAGAAAAATATAGAATTGGACTGAAATCCAACCCAGCTTTACTTATAAGTTAAAAAACCACCTCGAAATCCATCAAATCGGCCTGTTTAGAAGGATCTCGTGACCCACTACCAATTTTCCCCTTTTGTAGGTTTTTCAATTTAAACTTTTTTCACTTTCATATTGGCCCGCAACACTAAAATCAAATGCCTCTGCTGATTGTATAGATTCGCCTCCTTTCAAATTAGAGAAAAGCTTTCGACGTGGGATACGTGTTCGATTGCCCATAAAAATTATTTTTTCAAATTATTGCCTGTTGGCTTTCAATTTTAATTTGATTTTGGCCAACAAAAGAAGTAAAAATTTTCAAATCAATCTTTTTATTTTTAAAATTTTTAAATTTAACTTAAAATTCACTTCATTATTAGCAAAATAATGTTAGACATTCTTTTCTATAAGCTCAAATGATTTAAATTTTAAAAAAGTAAAATTATTTCAATAAATTAATTCTTAGTTCTTGAAGTGTCGAGACTAACTGTGTAATAATAAATTTAATTAAAAAAATTAATTTGTACTTAATTTGAATTGATAGTATGATTTTTTTTTTTTTAATATAAAAAAACATTGTAGTTAGAACATTTTATTATTTTTGTGTATTTATTTAGAGAAATGCTAGGATTATCGGGTCGGGTCGGGGGACAACCCCCTGACCGGCTTCTCACAATAGTGGGGGGCTCACTTTTTTCGGCCCCTCGCAATAGTGAAAAAGGTGGGGGCCCCCCACTATTGTAAGAAGCCGGTCAGGGCCCCCCGGTACAATTAGCATTTCTTATTTATTTATTGCATTAGGTTTGATTTCAGTTGAACCTTTTTACTCCTGTTGACTTTTTTCGAGTCGATTTTCAAAACATTGGTGGATGGAAGAGTTGTTTCGGTGTTTGCTTTTTAGGACGTTTCTATTATAATTGATAAGTTAGTATGGTGATTTAATAAGCTATACGTACAATAATTGCGTGAACTTATCAAGTCAAAGCATCAGGCCTAATAAGCAATGTGCACCCACTTCCATAGTTGACAAAACCATTGGAAGATTCAAAAGTCAACATTAATCTTTTTATGGCTCGTACAACATTACAAATAATTTTTCAAATCGAATATCAACTGTATCTGGTCATGTAATGTCATTTGAGAAATTCAATTGGCCCTTTTCCTTGAATTATAATATAGATTTATTGTCCTTATCAATAGCGACACATTTACTCGACAAAAGAACAAATATGTGGTGAATATTTATTTCAAAAAATATTCTTTAATTTTGTGTTGACCACCAAATTTGACGAGACTCAATTACCAACGAATTCCAGCTCCTATCATATTTACATTTATGTTACCTAAACACTTGGATACATGTTACACTGTGTAATATCGTAGCTCCGATATGCAACGACAGCCCATGCACTCTGTTGTCTAATGTTCGATGGTGGAGAGATTGGGCTCGTACCCATTTTTCGAAGTCTGGATAATTACGACACGTAGTTATTGTATTTTGGAGGATTGATAGGCGATAACTCTTTTTTGTGCATTTCATTTTCTTTATCGAATCAATTTGTCATGGTCAACTATCTATAACAATTTTAACTATTCACGACGCGTACTTTTTTCAATCTTGTGCTTTCTTTTAGACATGTGCATTAGAAATTGAACTACGAAGACAGAGAAGAAGAAAAGACTAGCATTGTTTTGGAATCTCTATAAAGCTAGTCTGGATTTGCTAATTGGGCGAAAACCTCGAGAATCCAAAGATCTTCTTGAATATTTATTTATTCTTCATTATATTTCATGACTCCACTCATTTTAATAATGAATAATTATACAAGTAGAGTCAAATATTTATAAAATTATATTATCTGGAGATAATTTAATTATTTAATTAGGAAGAAGTGTCATCTGGACAGTCCACATGCCTAGGATAGATCTACAATTATGGAAGTTAAATAACCTTTTTATTAATGTTGTAAGCAACCGACCAACTTGTACGATCGGTAGCAAGTCAATACAATTATTTATTATTCCCTTTAATATTTATTTTTTCACCCTGGTTTTGTCAATATTTTTTGGACATTATTTAGTACTCGTTCGGTAGAGATTAAAATCAAATTAAAATTGAAAAATTAGCCATTATTGTTGACTTTTATTAGACGAGTGAGACCCAATAACGATTATATTTTTAATTTGAATTGAATTTTAATTTCTACTGAACGGAACTTTAGCAATGAAAGACACGTTTACTATATTAGTTGAATATAATTGAACAATATTAAGAAACAAAGAAATCTGAAATGTTTATTTATCGTTCTATTTTTAGTATAATCTTAGTTAGCCCTCATCTGATATAAATAAAAATCAGATTTTTAGTAGATTTCGATAATAGTTAATGAAATGTGTGATTGAAAAATTATGAATTTCATCTTATCAAAATTAATTATTGAATTTAACTTATAATTTCAAAAATGAATAATTTCAATAATGAATAATCTAAAAAATTGAACAAAAATCGGGGCTGGTATACTAAGGGTTTGAGCCTCATTTTTATCGAGAATATATTTTGTAATAATGATTTTTTTTTTTGAAGAATGTGTATTTAAAAAGTAGATTTTTTTTTTTAAAATTTACGTGTAAAATTATTTTATTGAGAGAACGTATAATTAATAATAAATTTTAAAAAAAAATGAATTTATGTCGTAGAATATAGGAAGGGCAAAAATTCTAGAGGTTTAGCAACTTTTAATTCGTTTACGTCAAATTGTCAAATTTTTGGCAGCAGCCAATCACGGGACTGTTTTAATTATGTGAAAATGTATCCGTAAGTGTAGCATTGGTCTTCCACACATGAAACAATTGGCAAACAAAAATAAAGCATCTTCAGAGGAATATTCTGTAGTTGAAAAGTGACAAACAAAGCGAAACTTTTGACTAATAAATATCAGAAAAGTAAAGTCAATGCTCGGACAGCACTCTATGAGTCCACAGTGAATACAAGCCACATATTTTTATTTTATTTTTTAAAATATTTTTCTCTTGAAGTCTTTTCTCATATTTATTATTTTCTGATAAATAGATTAACAAAATTTATGAATTTTGAAAAGGAGAAAACCCAAAAAATACTTGGGAAAATTATGATCACATTCCTCGACCTTGAAAAATAAGGTTCTAAACCTCTGTTTGACACTCATTCTCATTTTTTTCTCTTTCTTCATTTCAATCAAACATTTGCAAAACTGCATGTTGCTATATTCTGATATGCGCTGGGGTCATATGCAGTAGGGTGCCATGTGGTGTTTCAGAACAATCGGAGAGAGAAGGAAGAAGTGGGTTGTGATTTGTGGTTTTGGGTTTCAGTGGATAGAGAATATTGAATATTATTAATGTCTAATTTTTTTATAAATAAACTTTAGATAAGAGTTGGGATATGTAAACTGGGTTGGTAGTATTTCTAAGTCAACAAACTCACTATAAATTTTTTATTCCAAATTTCGATCTTCCAATATTATGCGGAATCAACATAATTAATTTAAGATGTTAATCTTTTCTCGACGTTTGTGCTTCACTAAGTTATTATCACGAGACTTGACAAGGAGCTTCAACTTAAATATTTGGAGAAATCTATCGTATCTTTTGGGGGTTACATTGCATTGGTGTCAAAACTACGTAGGTTAGAGATTTACTTAATAGAGTCGAGATGATTTGCAAGCCATGTCATTCTCCAATTGCAGTAAGACAAGCTATCTATTCACGATTTGGGATCTATAGTGTACACAAGTATGATTGTAAACTGACACGATATTACTTCTATTGTGGTGTGTTTTATTGTATTTATTTTCCATGAAAAATATCAGTTTTCTATCCAAATTTCTACTTTGAAGTGTTTGATTGCCATTTTTTCATAAAAAATATTTTACAACTTTTGAAAATTTGCATATTTTTCATATTTTTAAGGAAAACATTTTCTTTGGGCGAAGTAGGTTTTTGTTTTCCTCAAAACAAGGAAATTATATTTTTCATGCCAATCAAACACACTCTTAGTTTATTTGTCTCTAAATTTTGGAGTTCACGTAGTCTCCTACGAATAAAGAGGCAAGTAGCTAAGAGGATTTTACGGTATCAATGACTTTATGATCTAATGCTTCAAGCTTCCCCGATCTCTCTCTAACATGTTTCATATGCTAATAAGGCCAATTGTCCCAATTAGAGACAACATGTCCAGTCTCATCTCTTGGTCCTCTTCAAAACATAAGGTTGTATCTTATCGGTGTAGCATAAGCTATGGTTTTTGTTACCAAGCAACGTTCGACACGAGGATAATTTTCATGACTCGATAAGCTCTCATGGGTTTCGACGGCAAAAGAACACTAGATTGTAAACTAAGAAGTTCATGCTTGATTACTTAAACTTGTTCATTGTATCTTTCATTCACTACAATGGAATTTTAATTACACTCTAGCATACATTATATAGTCTACGTACTTTTGTTATAAATAATGCTATCTAACACGAGTTTAGGCGATCACATTTGATATATTCAATGAAATGAATCACGTGTTATTGCATTTAAATGAATCTATCTTTTAATGTCGTGTAATTGTCACCTAAACTGCTGTTTGACACATGTGATACTAAATATCATTACTCTTTTATTATTGACTCAACCCTAAAGCATGGCAACCGCTCAATGGGGACAATGTTTTGAAAATCAGATTGGGCCAGTCAATTCAATAAGAAAAATAAAGAATTGGACTTAAATCCAATCCAGCTTTACTTATAAGTTAAAAAAAGGGAAAATTACCAAAAAACAGGGGTTAACTTTGAGGTTTTAAAAAATCAGGTTTTACATTTATTTAATCAAAAATCAGGTTTTAATTTCACAATTAATAATAATATTTTAAATTAAATTAATCTAATATACCCACCCCACCACCTACCCCACCAACTTTATTTTAAATATAACATTCTATCCTATCCAAACCCTAATCCATTTCCTATCTACTTCCTCTCACCCGCCGCAGCCACCGCCGGTCACCTGGTCGCCGATCCCTCCCCCTCCCTCTTCCTCCCTTCCCCTTCCCCTCCCCCTCCATCTGCTGCGGCGCAGCGATTCGCAGCAACTAAGCCCGCCCGCCGCCGCCGATTTGTTCCCCTCCCCTTCCCTTCCCCTTCTCCGCTCCCCTTCCCTTCCCCTCCCCTCTCCCTCCATCTATTGCGGCTGCTGTGAATCGCTACTGCAGACAGCAGCGATTCGCAGCAGCGAAGCTGCTGCCGGTTCAGCAGCGGCAGTAGCTTTGCTGTGACGCTGCTGTCGGTTCAGCAGCGTCACAGCGACGCTGCTGAACCGTCAGCAGCGTTGCTGCTACCGGTGCAGCAGCGAAGGTGGAATTATTTTTCTTCATTCTCAGATCTTATTTGCACAATGTGATGAGTTTTTGAAAATGAAAATGGTGACCTGATTTGTGATTTTGGAAATGGTGGTGCGGTGATTTTTTGATTTTGCGGTGGTGACTGTGACCGTGGTGATTTGTTTTGTGTATGTGACCAAGTTATTGAACTGTGACCTAGCTATAGTTGAATATTTTGGTGTCTGTGACTTAGCTATTTAACCGTGACTCACAAATTTGAAAATATGTGACATGTGACATATATTTTTTTTGATCTGTGACCAATAAAATGATCTGTGACCAACAAAATTTCTTAACCTGTGATCAATAAAAAATCTGTGACCAACAAATATATGATCTGTGATTAACAACTTTGGAAATATGTGACCTCTGTGACTAAATTAAAAAACTGTGACCTATACTAATTTTAACTCGTGACTAAATTAAAAATATGTGACCTATACTAAATCTGTGACCGACAAATTTTAAAAATCTGTGACCTATACTGGTCGGAATCTGACCAATCGCCGGAATTAAGTGGCGGCGGAATGATCACCGGAGTGGTCGTCGGAGTAGTCCCCGTCGCCGGAACAATCACGGTGGCCGGGGCAGTGGGGGTGGGGCTGGAGGTGGTGGGTGGGTTAATTATATTATATTATAGTTAAATATTTAATTTAATATAATTGTAAAATATAATTAATTAATTTTTGAAAAACCTGATTTTTGCAAATTTAAAACTTAGGACCTGATTTGTGATTTTGGGAAAGAAAAAGCATGATCCATGCACTTTTCCCTTAAAAAAATCACCTAGAAATCCATCAAGTCGGCCTGTTTAGAAGGATCTCGTGACCCACTGCCAATTTTCCCCTTTTGTAGGTTTTTCAATTTAAACTTTTTTCACTTTCATAATGGCCGCTAACACTAAAATCAAATGCCCATAAATGAATAATGAATTGTCTGCTGATTGTATCGATTCGCCTCCTTTCAAATTAGAGAAAAGCTTTCGACGTGGGATACATGTTCGATTGCCCATAAAAATTATTTTTTCAAATTATTGCCCGTTGGCTTTCAATTTTAATTTGATTTTGGCCAACAAAAGAAGTAAAAATTTTCAAATCAATCTTTTTATTTTTAAAATTTTTAAATTTTACTTAAAATTCACTTCATTATTAGCAAAATAATGTTAGACATTATTTTCTATAAGTTCAAATGATTTAAATTTTAACAAAGTAAAATTAATTCGTAGTTCTTGAAGTGTCGAGACTAACTGTGTAATAATAAATTTAATTAAAAAAATTAATTTGTACTTAATTTGAATTGATAGTATGTTTTTTTTTTAGTATATATAAAAAAAAATTGTAGTTGGAACACTATTGCGAGAAGCCGGTCAGGGGGTTATCCCCACCCCCACATTCACACTCACACCCACAATTGTTAGAAGCCGGTCAGGGACCCCCGGTACAATTAGCATTTCTTATTTATTTATTGCATCAGATTTGATTTCAATTGAACCTTTTTACCCCGATTGTTGACATTTTTTGAGTCGATTTTCAAAACATTGGTGGATGGAACAGTTGTTTCGGTGTTTGCTTTTTAGGACGTTTCTATTATAATTGATAAGTCAATATGGTGATTTAATAAGCTATAATAATTCAGTGAACTTATCAATCAAGTCAAAGCATCAGGCTAAATAAGTAATGTGCACCCACTTCCATAGTTGACAAAACCATTGGAAGATTCAAAAGTCAACATTAATCTTTTTATTGCTCGTACAACATTACAAATAATTTTTCAAATCGAATATCAACTGTATCTGGTCATGTAATGTCATTTGAGAAATTCAATTGGCTCTTTTCTTTGAATTATAATATAGATTTATTGCCCTTATTAATAGCGACACATTTACTCGACGAAAGAACAAATATGTGGTGGATATTTATTTCAATAAATATTCTTTAATTTTGTGTTGACCACCAAATTTGACGAGACTCAATTACCAACGAATTCCAGCTCCTATCATATTTACATTTATGTTACCTAAACATTTGGATACATGTCACACTGTGTAATATCGTAGCTCTGATATGCAACGACAGCCCATGCACTCTGTTGTCTAATGTCCGATGGTGGAGAGATTGGGCTCGTACCCATTTTTCGAAGTCTGGATAATTACGACACGTAGTTATTGTATTTTGGAGGATTGATAGGCGACAACTCTTTTTTGTGCATTTCATTTTCTTTATCGAATCAATTTGTCATGGTCAACTATCTATAACAATTTTAACTATTCACGACACGTACTTTTTTCAATCTTGTGCTTTCTCTTTTCTTTTCGACATGTACGAAGAAGAAAAGACTAGCATTGTTTTGGAATCTCTACAAGGCTAGTTTGGATTGGCTAATTGGGCGAAAATCTCGAGAATGCAAAGATCTTCTTGAATATTTATTTATTCTTCATTATATTTCACGACTCCACTCATTTTAATAATGAATAATTATACAAGTAGAGTCAAATATTTATAAAATTATATTATCTGGAGATAATTTAATTATTTAATTAGGAAGAAGTGTCATCTGGACAGTCCACATGCCTAGGATAGATCTACAATTATGGAAGTTAAATAACCTTTTCATTAAATAAAATGAAATCAACCGACCAACTTGTACGATTGGTAGCAAGTCAATACAATTATTTATTATTCCCTTTAATATTTATTTTTTCATCCTGGTTTTGTCAATCTTTTTTGGACATTATTTAGGACTCGTTCGGTAGAAATTAAAATGGAATTAAAATTGAAAAATTAGTCATTATTTTTGACTTTTATTAGACGAGTGAGACCCAATAACGGTTATATTTTTAATTTTAATTTCTACTGAACGGAACTTTAGCAATGAAAGACACGTTTACTATATTAGTTGAATATAATTGAACAATATTAAGAAACAAAGAAATCTGAAATGTTTATTTATCGTTCTATTTTTAGTATAATCTTAGTTAGCCCTCATCTGATATAAATAAAAATCAGATTTTTAGTAGATTTCGATAATAGTTAATGAAATGTGTGATTGAAAAATTATGAATTTCATCTTATCAAAATTAATTATTGAATTTAACTTATAATTTCAAAAATGAATAATTTCAATAATGAATAATCTAAAAAATTGAACAAAAATCGGGGCTGGTATACTAAGGGTTTGAGCCTCATTTTTATCGAGAATATATTTTGTAATAATGATTTTTTTTTTTGAAGAATGTGTATTTAAAAAGTAGATTTTTTTTTTTAAATTTACGTGTAAAATTATTTTATTGAGAGAACGTATAATTAATAATAAATTTTAAAAAAAAATGAATTTATGTCGTAGAATATAGGAAGGGCAAAAATTCTAGAGGTTTAGCAACTTTTAATTCGTTTACGTCAAATTGTCAAATTTTTGGCAGCAGCCAATCACGGGACTGTTTTAATTATGTGAAAATGTATCCGTAAGTGTAGCATTGGTCTTCCACACATGAAACAATTGGCAAACAAAAATAAAGCATCTTCAGAGGAATATTCTGTAGTTGAAAAGTGACAAACAAAGCGAAACTTTTGACTAATAAATATCAGAAAAGTAAAGTCAATGCTCGGACAGCACTCTCTGAGTCCACAGTGAATACAAGCCACATATTTTTATTTTATTTTTTAAAATATTTTTCTCTTGAAGTCTTTTCTCATATTTATTATTTTCTGATAAATAGATTAACAAAATTTATGAATTTTGAAAAGGAGAAAACCCAAAATATACTTGGGAAAATTATGATCACATTCCTCGACCTTGAAAAATAAGGTTCTAAGTCGTCAACTAGTTAAGGGCCTGTTCGGCAGAGATTAAAATAGAATTAAAATTGAAAAATTAGCCGTCATTATTAACTTTTATTAGACGAGTGAGACCCAATAACGATCATATTTTCAATTTAAATTGAATTTTAATATTTACCGAACGAGGTCTAAATATGTAAAATCGAATTTCCATGCTATCGAAATTATCAATGTACACGTTAAAATCGTTTCGAACTTCACGTGACTTTCAATCCGATTCAACTGAAAGTCGTGTATGATTTTAATGTGCACATTGATGATTTTGGTTAGTTGAAGACCAAGATTAGTAAATTTAACTATGTTAGAGACCTGTAATGTCACTTATGAAAGTTTTGAATTCTTAACTACGTTATGTAAAAGGTTGGAGCGTCAAGGCATAATTTTCCCAAAATATTTGGAGAACAAATGGAAAAAGTAAAATGGAGAATAATTTGGCATTAAACTAATTTTTCGAAAATTATAATCTGTGTCATCCCCCGAAAATAGTTCTTTACAAATTCTTCTTCTCTCCTTGCTCTGTCCTATATATAGCTGTCTTGTGCAGAGCATTGGATCACGACACTCCCTCTCTCTACCTCTGATCCCCTTCCATCAAGAAATTCAGAGAAACAGAGGCCCGGAATTGAGGTACGGTATCAAGAACTTTTACACGAAAGTTTCAATTTCTGTACCCCTAGAAAAAGAAAAAGAAACCATCATTTTCAAATGCAACCCCTTTTTGCACGAGCTGCATCTCTGTTGTTTTCTTTTGATTGGCTAATATTTTAGATATTTCATTTTTCAGTGTAACTTTGTGGGTCGGGATCAAAATTTATGGCCTGTTTGTCTCCCTTATTTTTTGGAGAATGCATGGTTGAAAACTAAAGTAATTTTACTGGGTTGTGGGTAGAATATTTGATTGAGTGAGTAAGTGGTGGAGATCGTTTAAACAGGGCCTTACTTTCACTTTGATTTCTATCAAATTCGTGATTGTCGCTGCCTTTTCTCATCTTTTGCAAGGTCTTTGCCTGTTTCAGTCCATTTCCGGATTCAAAATTTGGGTTCAAGAGAGAAGAGTGAAGAATTTGATGGCCAATAGGAATTTGGAGAAATTGGCATCAATTGATGCCCAATTGAGGCTTTTGGTGCCTGGGAAAGTGCCCGAGGATGACAAGCTCGTTGAGTATGATGCTCTGCTTTTGGATCGTTTTCTAGATATTCTTCAAGATTTGCACGGAGAGGATCTCAAGGAAACGGTATACATTTTTTTTATTTACTGATTTCTGGAATTGGAACTTTGATTTGTATGTTTTAGAAGTACCTTTTTTTTAATGTCAAACGTTTGGTCTTGACATTGATAACCGTTTCCACACTACTGATGTTGTAATTCATCAGCGTTGCTAGACGATTTGTATTTTGATAAATCTTCACATCCTTCGACAACATTGGACAAATTTAAGGAAGAAAATGAACTTAAAATCTAATTCAGTTATAAACGGCTAGTGCTACCCACTTCTGTGATCAAACTTGCGCTGCAGTTCTAAGAAGCAAAATTGAAGACTTATATATATTTTGATTTCACTAGTTGTTTTGTGGACCAGTGTAGCAATGTCATTTTTTAATATCCACGATAAATATAGGTACAAGAGTGTTATGAACTTTCTGCCGAGTATGAAGGTGGCAAGCATGATCCGAAAAAGTTAGAGGAGCTTGGAAATGTGTTGACTAGTTTGGATCCGGGGGATTCAATTGTAATTGCAAAAGCATTCTCTCACATGCTTAACTTGGCCAACTTGGCTGAGGAAGTTCAGGTTGCTTACCTCCGGCGGAACAAAAAGAAAAAGGGTGATTATACTGATGAATGCTCTGCAACTACTGAATCAGACATTGAAGAGACTCTTAAGAGACTTGTGGTTGATTTAAAGAAGTCCCCACAAGAAGTTTTTGATGCATTAAAGAATCAAACTGTGGATTTGGTGTTTACTGCTCATCCAACTCAATCTATTCGAAGATCGTTACTTCAGAAGCATGGGAGGTTTGTTTTGCTGATAATATGTTTATTAGGTTACACACTCAAGATTCGTATAAATTGCTCGGTTTTGATACGTACCATTTGAAACTTTCTACCTGCTCAACTTTTCTAACTTCTGTTTCTGACTTCTTCTTATCCAGAATTCGAGATTGCTTGGCTCAGTTGTATGCCAAAGACATCACACCTGATGATAAACAGGAGCTTGACGAGGCTTTACAGAGGGAGGTAAATATTGGGTGCTGCATTAATTATTTCTGCAACTTCAGATTATACTCCTGGATGCATATAGATTTTCTTTTAATCTTACACCCCTGATATTCCCCAATTAGCATCTGTTTGTATCTTAGGGTCCGTTTGATACGCTCTATTTTCCATTTTCCAACTTTTGTAGTGTTTGATTGACAAAATTTTCCCGGGAAAATATTTTCCACCTTTTTGAGGAAAATAAATTCTTGATGTTTTGGTGAGAAAATATTTTCCAACTTTTCAAATTTTTTTTTTTTTTTTTTTTGCTTTTGCAATTGGAAAAAATTCTAGACATAATGGGAAATTTTTTTCACTTTTATTGACAATTTTCATGCAAAACAAAGCCGAACGAATGGTATTCGGTATAGTTTTTTTTTTCAACCTTTTTTTTTGGCAATTTGAACAAATTCTAGACCCAATGGTAGAAAACATTATCACTTTAATGGACAATTTCCATAAAAAACGAAATCAAACTTTCAATATTTTCCATGGAAAATTATACCAATCAAACACAATTAATTACAATTCCTAACAAAATAACTTCTAGGAAAATCTTTTCCCTGTAAAATATTTTCTTTCCACTCATTTTCCACATTTCTATCAAACGGACCCTTAGTTTTTTTAATGTGGAAATCAATATTCCCCAATTAGCCTTTGTCTTTGTACAATGGGAGTTTCTCAACCTAGACTTATCATCATATCAAATTTTTCTTTCAAGTTATTCAAAATGACGTGGTAAAGAATTGTCTTCATTTCCATGCCAGTTGTAAATTATTGAAGAACAATATGCCTTTCGAGATTTGATTGGAAGTTATGTGCCTTCTATTCATTCAAATCAATCTTGAAGCAGTTTCTGCTTTCTACTGCAATAAGTGCATAATTACTTTGCAATTTCAAGTTTTTTTAGTTACAAGTTAGGTGCATCATTCTATATTTATTGAAGAGGTCTTTCTACTATGTGTGGCTTTCCTTCTCAGGATAATGATCTTAAAAGTTACAGTTCCGTACTAGATGATCGATGCTCTATATTTTTTAATGTACATATGCACTTGTCAGGAATGCACTGAATCAGTGACCAGATTAACTCAAAACAGCTTACCTTTTTGTTGTGTGGAACATGAACACGTTATTTTCCATTAAATTGAGTTCTTAATTATTTGTAGTTTGATTTTTGTATTTTCCATACAGAGCATGATTCTTCTCGAATTACAGTAACATTGTGTACGTTGAAAAGCTTTAGTTTGAGATTTGATGTTTGGAAGACGCTCCAGGAAACAGTTTGCTTATAGTGTTGATGTTGTTTTATCTTCTATTTGATTGCAGATTCAAGCTGCCTTCCGAACAGATGAGATACGGAGGACTCCTCCTACCCCACAAGATGAAATGAGAGCTGGAATGAGCTACTTCCATGAGACAATCTGGAATGGCGTGCCAAAGTTTCTACGCCGTGTTGATACAGCGCTCAAGAATATTGGGATTAACGAACGCGTTCCTTACAATGCCCCTCTAATTCAATTTTCTTCTTGGATGGGTGGAGACCGTGATGGTATAATCCTTATTGTTCAAGACAAATACCATCTATTAGATAGTGTCACAAATTAGTTAGAATATAGGAAACAGAACATATCCTGTTCAAAGTTTTAACGCGTGTTTAAGTAAATTTATCATTTCCATACATTGTTGCATTCGTTGTTTAGTTGTTATATATAGTGTATGACTTTCTAACAATAGGAATAACATTTTATTGTAATTTCAAAGAGACGTAGCATAACATTCCCTTGTTTTTTAATGCTTTACATCCATGTAAAATAAAATGCAGGCAATCCAAGGGTAACTCCCGAGGTCACGAGAGATGTTTGTCTATTGGCTAGAATGATGGCTGCTAAGTTGTACTATTCCAAAATAGAGGATCTCATGTTTGAGGTATTCAATAATCGAATAACTAAATTCACATGAGATTTTTTCAGCTTCTAGTCTGTAATCAATGTTATGTTACCTTTTTTCTAATTCCCCTACTTTTTCCAGTTGTCTATGTGGCGTTGCAGTGATGAGCTTCGTGTTCGAGCGGATGAACTCCATATCTCTTCAAAGAGAGATACGAAGCATTACATAGGTAATCTGTGTACTCTCCAGTCAATATTAGATACAATTTTATAATTCTTTTCTCCAGATATCCCACCTCTTCATATAATTATGGATTTAAGAACCAGAGGCTAATTTAATGGAGGCTTTTGATATTTATTTTTACTCTCTCTCACTTAAGTTCAAAATGACCCTTCTGTCATGCAGAATTTTGGAAACAAGTTCCACCCAACGAGCCCTATCGTGTCATTCTTGGTGATGTGAGAGATAAGCTCTATCAGACACGCGAGCGTTCTCGTCATTTATTAGCCCATGGAAAATCTGACATTCCGGAGGAGGCAACTTACACCAATGTCGAGCAGGTATTTTTTCCTTTATCTTCCAAATTAACCACTAACAAGTGCATGTGCACAAGTAAAAACCAATCCTATAGCATGCATTAATCTTCCCGTCCTGACAGAACATTCTCTTAAGCATGAAAATTTGAAGTTCTTCAGTCTCCACACATGCTTGAACTCAATGTCTGCATGGACTTGCACGCGTCTGCAATTCTTTTTCGTTGCAAATGCAAGCATTTATATTATTTGCACATTTGCATTTTAAATTACTAGGTTCCAAATAGTGAATTCTTTTAACCCAGATATGTAAACAACGTGCTGAATCAATTTTACACTTTATGCAGTTCTTAGAACCTCTCGAGCTCTGCTACAGATCCCTTTGTGCTTGTGGGGACCGGCCTGTAGCTGATGGAAGCCTTCTGGATTTCCTAAGGCAAGTTTCCACCTTTGGGCTCTCACTTGTGAGACTTGATATAAGACAAGAGTCGGACAGACACACTGATGTCCTGGATGCCATTACCAAACACTTGGAAATTGGTTCATATCGAGAATGGTCAGAAGAGCGTAGGCAGGAATGGCTGCTATCTGAACTTAGTGGCAAGCGACCCCTCTTTGGACCAGATCTTCCAAAAACTGAAGAGATTGCTGATGTTTTGGATACATTCCATGTCTTAGCAGAACTCCCACCAGACTGCTTTGGAGCATATATTATTTCTATGGCTACAGCACCATCTGACGTGTTAGCAGTGGAGCTTCTACAGCGTGAATGCCATGTGAAGACCCCATTAAGAGTTGTTCCACTTTTTGAGAAATTAGATGATCTTGAAGCTGCTCCTGCTGCTGTTGCACGGCTTTTCTCTATCGATTGGTACAGAAATCGGATTAATGGTAAGCAAGAAGTCATGATTGGGTACTCAGACTCCGGCAAAGATGCTGGTCGTCTGTCGGCAGCCTGGCAACTGTACAAGGCTCAGGAGGAGCTTATCAAAGTTGCAAAGCAGTACGGAGTGAAATTGACTATGTTCCATGGTCGAGGTGGGACAGTTGGAAGAGGAGGTGGCCCCACTCACCTTGCTATATTGTCCCAACCTCCAGATACTATACATGGATCTCTCCGTGTCACGGTTCAGGGAGAAGTTATTGAGCAATCGTTTGGGGAGGAGCACTTGTGTTTCAGAACACTCCAACGGTTTACTGCTGCTACACTTGAACATGGGATGCATCCACCTGTCGCCCCTAAACCCGAGTGGCGTGCACTGTTGGATGAAATTGCTGTTGCTTCCACAGAAGAGTACCGCTCAATTGTATTCAAAGAACCCCGGTTTGTCGAGTATTTCCGCCTTGTGAGTAACTAAAATGATGCGTCATATTTTTTCTTTTTCTGCAAGGATGATCACTAATTTGATATCAGTTAGAATAACGAAAACTTTTTTCTTCATCATTTTAGGCCACACCAGAATTGGAGTACGGTAGGATGAATATTGGTAGTCGCCCATCGAAGCGGAAACCAAGTGGAGGCATTGAATCACTCAGAGCTATTCCATGGATCTTTGCCTGGACTCAGACCAGATTTCATCTCCCTGTTTGGCTTGGTTTTGGAGCAGCATTTAAATATGCACTCCAAAAGGACATTAAGAACCTCAAAACGCTACAGGAAATGTACAACGAATGGCCTTTCTTTAGAGTCACTATCGATCTAGTTGAGATGGTGTTTGCCAAGGGAGACCCTGGTATTGCTGCTCTATATGACAAACTCCTCGTTTCAGAAGATCTTTGGTCGTTTGGTCAGCTTTTGAGGGCAAACTACGAGGAAACAAAGAGTCTTCTGCTCCAGGTAAGGCCTTCAGAAAATCTAAAATTGTGAAATTTTGGTTGATTTTTGTTCATTTTATTGCTCTAAATCAAGTGCTGGAGATTATTTTGATTTGAGTTATTCCGCTTTTGGTAGATTGCTGGACACAGGGATCTTCTAGAAGGAGACCCCTACTTGAAGCAACGACTTCGTTTGCGTGATTCGTACATTACAACTTTGAATGTGAGCCAGGCTTACACTCTTAAGAGAATTCGTGATCCAAACTACCACGTGAAGTTAAGGCCTCATATCTCCAAAGATTACATGGAATCAAGCTCGGCTGCTGAACTTGTGAAGTTGAACCCGACAAGTGAGTATGCCCCTGGATTGGAGGACACCCTCATCTTGACCATGAAGGGTATTGCTGCTGGGTTGCAGAACACCGGTTAACTTTAGTTTGTTTCTTTTATCCTTCTGTATGAGAGACTTCCACGGGATTTTATCGAATATGTTGTGATTGGCTATCTGTTCGGTTCCGAGGTGGATCTGGTCACTCCTTGAAAGCGAACTTTTTATATTTATGCTAGAACACCGTTATGCTGAATACAATCAGCTTTGATCAATGTTGAGGATTACTATCTTGTACCTTTCAATAACAATGTTGCAAATGGAATTTATCCTTTTATCTATCACGCATGGACGATTTAGCCCAAGTTTGGTTGATAAAAATTATATTTTCAGTGAATTTTAATAAAAATTGATGAAATATATGATTAAAAAGTTGGGTTTCATATGAATTTGAGAAAAATAGAGTTTTAAAAAAGGGAGCCAAACATGACTTGAAGAACAAATAGGTGACTTAAATAATGATGTAGGCTCAATCACGTGGTTTGATTTTTCACGGGTGACTCGTTGAACTGGAATGGAGGTTTCCCTCGTAGGTCATGTGCGTTCTTATTTGTCAATTTAACATTTTCCATAATAGTGTTCATAATGGACGCATTGAAACCTCCTATTGGGGAATGCTTGTGATGTAAGCTCAATTACATGGTTTGATCTTTCACGGGTGACTCGTCGAATTGGAATGGAGGTTTCCCTCGTAGGTCATGTGCATTCTTATTTGTCAATTTAACATTTTTTATAATAGTGTTCATAATAGACACATTGTGTCTTCCTATTGGGGATGTCTGTGGGCCGGGCCCAATAGAGGGTCTTCGTGTGTCAATTATGGACATCCTTTTGTATGGGAATATTAGACTACATACGCTAAATATAATCCACTTTTGATAGAAAGACAATTACTAAGTATAAAATACTGTGTTTTTTCATTAATTTTAAAACTAATCCCTAATCCTCTTAATTCCTCTCTTTGCTCCGATGAATGGATCCATCGAACCGAATGCACAATCTCAATTGTTTTGACAGGCACAAGGTCTTGATATGGTGGCTGTTAATGACGGAGATTCGAACATTATCACAGTTCATCTTCGTATCTTGTTGCAACGATACCATGTTGCTGGCCAAACAGCCTCTTATAGCATGCAGCAGCTTCTGGGGTAACTTTAAAATTGGCCTAGTCAAAAGGCCATAATTCCCTTTTGACTTTTTCACAAGTAAATAACTTCAAATTGGCCTAAAGGTGTTTAAAAGACAAAATTACCCTTAAGTGAATAATATAATTACAAAATATGATATTGTTAAAAAGACAACACTGCCCTTTTAGTTAACAAATAAAAACCAAACACTCCCTACATAACATTACAAAATCAGCTCAAATACAGATAAAAATTCTCTCATCTTCTACACTCTGCAAATCTCAAAAATATCCATAGCTGAAGAAAAAAAATTCTCGGTCAATTACTTCAAATCAGTAAGTACATTTACATATGTTTAATTTCGTTTTCGTTAAATATGTGCATGTTTTTTACTTGATAAATTAAGATTCGACGTAGGAGTTGGCAGATAAATTTTTTTAGCAGATGTATATAATTTATTGTAAGCATAATGGAAAAAGAATTCATCTGCATAACTTTTCGATTGGTTTGCGTGTTAAGCTGTTACGATAAACAACGAAAAGGTCCAAAAAAATGGTTAACAGCCTAAAAAATCGACTAACAAAACAGCCAAATAATCGGCTGTTTGTGCCTAACAGCCTATTTTAGGCTGTTAACAGCCCAAAAATTGGGCTGTTAACCGCCCAAAATATGGGCTGACAGCCCATATTTTAGGCTGTTAACCGCCCAAAATATGGGCTGTTAACAGCCCATATTTTGGGCTGTTAACATCCCAATTTTGGGCTGTTAACAGCCCAATTTGGGCTGTTAACAGCCTAACAGCCTATTTTTTAGGCTGTTAACGGCCTAAAATATTGGTCATATTTTAAGGCTGTTAACAACCTAAAAAATCGGCTGTGTTATGCAAATAATTGGGAATGTTAGACTGTTAGGTGTTGTTTTGTTTTTTAATAAGTTTTCTATTTGAAATATTTACAAATTCGATTTTGTCATGCCACACAGATATGAGGATTATACTCCCGGTTTGTTATTTTGGTGATTTTGAGTTGGATGAAAATAATCGATGGACATGGAAATGGACAAGTGACGGACAACGTAATATGCCAACACATATAACAGAGACTACATCGTACGACGAACTGTACCATGATATACAGAAGAAGCTGAACGTCGATTTATCTCTATACAATATGGTACTGAGATATCAATTCCAAGAGCATTTGCCATTTTCAATTCCACCTGCAAAGGTTACATCTGATATTGACGTGAGTTATCTGTATGATTTGAACAAAACGCAAATGACACCAATTTGCGTGACTTTAGTGATGAAGGACGACTTAGAAGGTAGAAATGAACATTCGGATGGAGCTGATGACAATGCAAATAATTTTTGGGATACGGTGGAGATAGCTCGCGAGGATGACACTAATATTCCCGAGACAGTTGTTCATCATCATGACATCACTAAGACGCACATAATTCAATCGGTAGTTCAGGACAGCGAGAATGTAAATGAATTTACAAATGAGGATTTAATTGGTTTATCCCGTCAGAGACATGAGTGGGGTGGGAGCTCAGGGGCCGGAACAAGCGGACCTTCATCTAATTCTTCACGTGTGGTTCCCGATGAAGAAGATTTGTATGTTGAGCAACTGTTTGAAACGAAGAAAGCTTTACAGGAAGCTGTGCACCTCCTGGCATTGAAATTCAATTTTGAGTTCAAGGTAAAGAAATCAAACAAATCATTGTTGACAGTTGTTTGCGTTGACGACAGTTGCCGTTGGCGGTTGCGAGGGACTAAGATGGATACGAATGAGAATTTTGTAGTTCGCAAATATATACGGGAACATACTTGTGAATTGGGGATTCGTCAAAACGATCACAGACAAGCTCGATCATGGTTTATTGGACGACAGATAATGCACAAGTATCAGAACCCACGGACGATCTATAGACCTTCAGACATCATTAACGACGTTCGACGAGAGTACGGAGTGGTCATGAGCTACCAAAAGGCCTTGAAGGCCAAAGAATGTGCGTTGGAGGATTTATTGGGCTCGGCCGAGGAGAGTTATGCTAAATTGGCCAGATACTGTCATAATTTGGGGACAACGAATCACGGTTCCACTTTTTTCATTGAGGCGGAGGGCGAGAAATGTTTTAAGTATTTATTCATGGCTCTTGGACAATGCATTAGAGGATTTACAAATGCGATGCGACCGGTAATTTTAGTGGACGGTACAACTCTGAAATCGAAATACAGGGGTACGTTGATTATTGCTACATGTCAAGATCCCAACATCCAGATTTACCCACTTGCATTCGGCATAGTCGACAGCGAGAATGATCGGTCAATGAGTTGGTTCTTTACGAAGCTCAGGGAAGTGATCGGGGAAGTCCCTCATCTTGCATTCGTAACAGATCGGGGTCAGTCTCTAATAAATGCTATTGCTGAAGTCTTCCCCGAGGCACATCATGGGTACTGCATGTACCACATACAAGGTAATCTGAAGACTAGATACCGGGGCCAAGGCATCGTTTCATTGTTCAGGAGGGCGGCCGAAGCTTACAGTGTCGAGGAATGCAATAAGTGGTTGGTCGAGATAGGGAAGAAGTCGATATCGGCATGGGATTATCTTACAAAGATGGGGATAGAACATTGGGCGCGATCACATTTTCCAACACGTCGGTACAACTTGATGACGTCAAATAACGTGGAGTCTATGAATTCACTGTTTAAGAAGGATCGAGAGTTGCCAATTCTCGCATTGATTGAGAACATTCGTACGAAACTGCAGCAGTGGTTTCACGACCGACGTGTTGAATCGCAGAACTGCTCGACTTGGCTAGCCCCGGCTCAAGAGGAAAAATTGTTCAAGGCCGCACAGGTTGCGAGGAGGTTGAATGTGGAACCACTAGATGAGTCGCGCTTCTCTGTACAAGATGCACGTCAGCTGATATACATTGTGGACCTGAATGAACACACATGCACTTGTGTTCGATTTCAGTTGGAGAGTTTTCCATGTGAGCATGCAGTCGCGGTATCTATGAACAGAGGCTTTGCAGCGAGAACATTATGCTCTCAGTATTACACGGCTGAGTATTGGAGAACTGCATATGCTGAGACTATATTTCCCTTACCGAACGAATCTGATTGGGAAGTTCCTGACCATATTTTCCCACTGAATAGTTTGTCGCCACCGGTAATTGAACCGCGTGGCCCTGGACGCCCACGAACTTCTAGAATACCATCTACTGGAGAGTTTTCTCGACCGCGTCGGTGCGGCAGATGTAGAGCAGTCGGTCATACTCGTCAAAATTGTACGAGTCAAATTCCACTAGATAACAATTAGTCAAATATGTAATGGTATTGTTGCTAAATGAACAATATTTAATTATTTAACCATAATTTTCGCCAATTTGATTAAGTGTACATTAGTAACAGTTAAAGTGCACAATATTTCATTATATAATTATTCATACAATATTTACAAGTATTAAATAAATGAATCAACAATTAAATGTATAACGTTTACGGATCACACTCGAATTCGTATAAATCACACGCTAATTTATTCCTCCAAATTTGTATCCATGCTTGGTTGATTCCATCGACCTTATGTCCTATACTCAAAAACTCGATGTACTTTATTGCAAAAATGCCGCAATCACCCCTACAATTGAAGAATAATTATTAGTGCGAAAACGTGTTAGATAAAAAACTAAGTTTGAAAGTAAAAAACAAAATATAAATACTTACGATTTCGACTGTCTCGCCGTCGTCTGGTCCCGCACGATGGCTAGCCTGTCATTAACAATAACACCTGCTCGGGCGGCCATCAACGGTACGATCACAGCAAGCGGCTCCAACTGCTGCTCGAGCTGGCCCTGTGTCAGACACGAAGGATCGGAGTCGTACACATACATCGTGGAGTCAGCAAAAACAATCTCCACGGCAATGACATGATGATTCAAGATCGCTGGAACATATATATGTGTACAAGCATCCCATGCCTTTCCCCCGAGACTCGGCAATATCCCTACGACCCATTCGGCCATATATTCAGGAAGCACGTACTTACTACCCATACATAGCAACGACTCATGCTCAATGGTAATAGCTCCCAAAAACTCAGTGCTCAGTATGAGTCGGCCGGGCATATCAAATGACTGCGGATATCGTCGAGCTCGATCTCGTAGTACCTCCATGGCCAGGTCGATGTGCTACATCAGGAAACACCAATAAAAAAATTAGCGAGTTATTTCATTTCAAAAAACAAAAAAATAATGTACACATAATAAACAACAAAATGAATATTTCACTTACATCGTCGGCGAGCCACGTCCCTGAAGTGGTGATCTCGCGAAACCATTTATATGCATCTACTATCATCTTCGAGCCAACTTGGCGGCTTTGTCTGAAAATAAAATTTGAAAAAATGTTGAAAAAGATATAGATGAATTAGCGTAACGTACTTTATTTAAATTCTATAATACTTACCGGGGCTTAATTATCCTCAACTCTGCCTCGAAGACTTTCCATCTTGCTGCGTCCACCTCCCGGAACAGATTGGGGTACGTCCCGTCAATGAACGTCCTCCTCTTGGCCTCAGCCGTAAAGGGAGAAACGACGTACTGCGAAGGCAGCCTGACCCTCTTGCCGACCACCTGCTCCGGGGCGTCAGCGGCATGCCTTTTTCCCGCCGCTACGTCAGGTGTACGCTCGCCCTCCACCTCGGGAATAACATCATCCGGGCTCACCACCACCACCAACTCCTCCGTCCTACCCTCTGCCTCTGTACTCCCCACCACCACAACCTCCTCCGGGGCAACTGCCTCTGTCCTACTCTCCTCCGGTGGAACTGCCTCTCTCCTACCCTCCTCCGGGGGAACCCCCTCTCTCCTACCCTCCTCCGGGGGAACCCCCTCTCTCCTACCCTCCTCCGGGGGAGCCGCCTCTCTCCTACCCTCCTCCGGAGGAACCGCCTCCCTCCTACCCTCCTCTGGGGATAAAAAAAACGAAGCCAATGTGGCATCATCCGCCCAGAAATGACCCCCTCCATCACCCCCTCCATCACCCCCTCCATCACCCCGTCCCTCACCCCGTCTCCCGCATATGATATCGCCTCGGAGGGCTGCAATCTCAGCCTGAAGCTCTCGGCGCATCTCGTCCATCTTACCCCTAAACTCTCCGCGCATCTCGTCCATCTGACCCCTAAACTCTCCGCGCATCTCGTCCATCTGACCCCTAAACTCTCGGCGCATCTCGTCCATCTGACCCGCTATAAATACTGTCAGGCGATCGTACAGATCAGTGGACGGTGGAGAAGGTGATCTGATCGGCGGTGATGCCCACGGCGGCGGTGATGAAGTAATCGGTGGCGGTGATGCCATCGGCAACGGTGATGCCCTCTGCGGCGCATCTGGCCACGGCAACGGTGATGCCCATGAGGGCGAGGAGGCACCTTGCGGTAGGGGCGGTGAAACCCTCGGAGGTGAAGCCCTCTGCGGCAGTGGCGGCGATGAAGTAATCAGCACCGGGGGCGGTGATACCCTCTGCGGTGGCGGCGACGGTGAAGCCCTCGGCACCGGCGGCGGTGAAGCAGTTGGACCGCCCCCCTACACGGATTGAAACATAAAAAATTATTATATTTAATGAAAATTCGATTAACACATGCAAATCGATGATATTCAATTCACGTACCTCATCTCGAGCGGCTTCATCATGCCCATGAGCGGCCAATTCACGCACATATCCACGTCCCTCCTCCTCCATCGAAGGCATCAACTGCGTTATGATTCGAATCTGGCATAACAACATTTGTTAATGATCACATTAACATATTTTGGAGCTACACACAACATAAATTGCAAATGTATTATCTTACCTGAGGGTCGTCGAGGAGAGCTGATAGCTTTTTGCTAGTCGGACATCCCTCTGCTCGCCAGTGATGCATCCGAGGGCAGCGTGTCTCCCCTCGCCTCGCAAACTGGGTACCTAGGAGGGGGACCGTCTCGTACGCCCAGATCTGCAACACATACATACAATTATTATATTCATATTTATTGTAAACAATATTATAATAAAGTATGTCGAACATTTACCTGCACGGCAAGGGGTAATCCGTATGTATCGTATTTACGCATGGTCCCCTTCGGCCTCGAGTGTGATCTGGTGAATACGTGCACCGTGTCCTCAAAACATCTCCGGCCCCACGGATATGTGTTGAACACATCAAGATCGTCGACGATCTGCAGATGGAATAGGTCAATCCCAGTCCTCCGATGGTGACATCGCAACACGCTCTCAAGGATGTAGACCAGGCCGAGCTTCAGTCTATCCAACATGTCGTCACATCTAGTGATCGCGTCCATCAGAGCCGACAGCAGCACCGTCCCATGTCCCTCAAAGTAAGTGTCGTGCAATCTGCCTCTCTGAGTATCAGTACGAGCTGCATCATCACCCGTAATCTGCAGTCCTGTGATGAGAGCAAAATCAAACATGGAGAAACTCGAAACCTTGCCCCCAAGGTCGAAGTGGAGGGCATCGCCGTCGACTGGAGTAAGCAATCGGCACAGTAGTGCATCGAGGATCTGCCCGGAGAACTGTACGTCTCTCAACTCGTACAGGGGCCAGAGAAATGAACGTCGAAGCATATCTGCATGATGCTCATCAAGCAGCTCCAACACGGCAGTGTAACTGCCGAAGTTACCGTTCCAGGTAGCCTTGCCCGGCATCTGTCTCAACGTCACGTCCAAGTGATACTCCATACTGCAAAATTGAAAAAAAAAAATTAACTATTAGCACTTCGAACATAAGATAATGAAATACAGTAAAATCGCATAACAATTACAATTATTTATTTCGTTATACTATTAATGATCATATTAAAATTATAATTATAATTATACATATAAATTTTATTAACAATTACAATTATTAATTTCATTATATTAATAATTATCATATTCAAATTAAAATTAAATAATATAAATTTTATTTAATTAAAAGGAAAAAAACAATTAAATAAATAATATATAATTATTTATTAACAATTACAATTATTAATTTCATTATATTAATAATTATCATATTCAAATTAAAATTAAATAATATAAATTTTATTTAATTAAAAGGAAAAAACCAATTAAATAAATAATATATAATTATTTATTAACAATTACAATTATTAATTTCATTATATTAATAATTATCATATTCAAATTAAAATTAAATAATATAAATTTTATTTAATTAAAAGGAAAAAACCAATTAAATAAATAATATATAATTATTTATTAACAATTACAATTATTAATTTCATTATATTAATAATTATCATATTCAAATTAAAATTAAATAATATAAATTTTATTTAATTAAAAGGAAAAAACCAATTAAATAAATAATATATAATTATTTATTAACAATTACAATTATTAATTTCATTATATTAATAATTATCATATTCAAATTAAAATTAAATAATATAAATTTTATTTAATTAAAAGGAAAAAAAATTAAATAAATAATATATAATTATTTATTAACAATTACAATTATTAATTTCATTATATTAATAATTATCATATTCAAATTAAAATTAAATAATATAAATTTTATTTAATTAAAAGGAAAAAACCAATTAAATAAATAATATATAATTATTTATTAACAATTACAATTATTAATTTCATTATATTAATAATTATCATATTCAAATTAAAATTAAATAATATAAATTTTATTTAATTAAAAGGAAAAAAACAATTAAATAAATAATATATAATTATTTATTAACAATTACAATTATTAATTTCATTATATTAATAATTATCATATTCAAATTAAAATTAAATAATATAAATTTTATTTAATTAAAAGGAAAAAACCAATTAATAAATAATATATAATTATTTATTAACAATTACAATTATTAATTTCATTATATTAATAATTATCATATTCAAATTAAAATTAAATAATATAAATTTTATTTAATTAAAAGGAAAAAACCAATTAAATAAATAATATATAATTATTTATTAACAATTACAATTATTAATTTCATTATATTAATAATTATCATATTCAAATTAAAATTAAATAATATAAATTTTATTTAATTAAAGGAAAAAACCAATTAAATAAATAATATATAATTATTTATTAACAATTACAATTATTAATTTCATTATATTAATAATTATCATATTCAAATTAAAATTAAATAATATAAATTTTATTTAATTAAAAGGAAAAAACCAATTAAATAAATAATATATAATTATTTATTAACAATTACAATTATTATTTTATTTAATTAAAAGGAAAAAACCAATTAAATAAATAATATATAATTATTTATTAACAATTACAATTATTAATTTCATTATATTAATAATTATCATATTCAAATTAAAATTAAATAATATAAATTTTATTTAATTACAAGGAAAAAAACAATTAAATAAATAATATATAATTATTTATTAACAATTACAATTATTAATTTCATTATATTAATAATTATCATATTCAAATTAAAATTAATAATATAAATTTTTATATATTATCAAATTATATATATATATTTATATATATTAATTATAAATTTATTAAATTATATATATATAAAAAAAAAATTGTTAACAGCCGGTCCATTTCGAAATGGACCGGCTGTTTGTTGGGGGCCCAATTGGCCTCAACAGCCCAATTGGGGAGGCCAATTGGGCCCCCAAATGGACGGTTAAAAGCCGGTCCATTTCTGGACCGGCTGTTAACCGCCGGTCCAGAAATGGACCGGCTTTTAACCGCCGGTCCAGAAATGGACCGGCGGTTAACCGTCCAAAATGGCAGCGTCCAGATCGCCGGAAATGGCGCCTGAAAATCGCCATTTCCGGCGATTCAAGATCCCAAAATGACCACATTCCTCAAAAAAATTGCCCTATAGCCTAGATCTACTCATACATTTCATAAATCACAAAAAAATTCGAGCTTTAACACATGTGTATCACGAGGAGTCCGTTTTCAAATCAAAAAAAAAAAAAAACTAACCTTTGTTCTGCGTGGGTCATCTTTGTCGGTGGGTGGCTAGCTCCTTTGTGAATAGTGGTCGGTTTTTGTGAATAATGGTCGGTTTTGGAAAAAATTTGGACGGTTTTCACGTTTGTAGACTTTTTCTTCTCCTTCCAAAGAGGGTATTTTTGGCAAGTTACCTTATAACCATCATTTTCGGATTTTCCTTTTTTTTTTTTATGTTATTTATTGGTCAAAGGCCAAAATGGAATTTTGGCCATTTCAACAGGCTATTCACGCGTATATCCTCGCAGGTTCTTCACCTCTGTATCCGACTTTTCATCTAGTCCCATTTTGTACCACCATTTTCTTTAGCTTTAGGAACACTGAACAAGCCGAGAAACTAAATTTCTTCTCACTTTCTGCTATGGGCTCTTCACATTCTTCTCAAAAATCAGATATCACTCAAAGTCTTTTCGTCTTTTATCTCATTTCTTCATCTTTCTGAATTTTATTGTCTGAAATTTTTTATCTTTGTTTTGCAATTTTTGCTGGAAAAATTCTGGACGATTTGTAGCTACTCACTTACTAAAAAATAGTAGAAATCAAATTTGCTTACCAACTGTTTGTTTCGTGGTTCAAGTGAGAGAAATTCTTGGAATACTATATCTTCCGTCAGTAGGTTAAATATGTTGGGTATATTTGTATTTGGATGAATTATAAATTAAATAGCTTATGAAGATAATAACTGGACACTGTTATTTCTTGCTTTGCAGATAGTTGTATCTTGGATAAAACGTTTATAATCTAAACATAAAAGAGAACTTGATTAGTAAATAATGTAATTGTGTGTTTTAGTTTTGACATGCTTTAACCTAATTATTTTATTTACATTGATACACAGGCAAAGCTTTGTGAAGGAATTGAAGCCATATTTAAAATGGCTGGAGGAAGTAGAGGAATAGAAATAAGTTTGTTGTGATTTTGCAACTATCTTGTTCGAGTAGATGCAATCTTCTATTGAGCAAATGTCCATTCCTTTAATATTATTAAGAACAGCTCTTGAGAAGCCATTTTGAATTTTGAGCACGTGATACTGATGTAGTTGTTCGTGGTGAAGACCAAATCGATCATGTAATTGTTGTAATTATATTATGGATTCTCTGAGACATTGTCTGAGAGAAAGAGGCTGAGTTAGAAATAGAAGCAAAAAAAGTAGTTGAAGCATTGAAGCGATTAGAAATTATGCATGATTTGGAGAATCAACTTCAGGAGAAGTCGTTGTTTATAGATTTACTGCAATTGGAACTTAAGCAAGCAAATGCAATTCACATTTGTTCTGAGAAAGTTGCTTTTGATGCAACTTCCCAGTTAGCCCAGCTGAAAGCAGATTTGGAACTGCATTGGAAAAAGAACTTGGATCAGGCTGCTTATATCAGTTTGCTCGAGACAGAACTTGAGAAATTAAAGATGGAACTCAAAAAATCAGAAGAAGATGTTTTCCACCTGAACACAAATTTTGAGAACATGAAATCAGAATTCGAGAAGATTAGAGCTGAAGCAGTCGAGAAAAAGAGAATGAGGCACGAGTTGAGATTGCATTACTGAAATCTGAACGTTAGAATGAGAGGTTGAAGCTTGCTGCAACTGAGGTTACTGAAGCAAGATCAAAGAGCGAAACATCTGCAATACATAACACACTTCAGCAGCTTGCATTAGAACTCAAAGAAGCCAAGAAAGAGAATCAAGAGTTAAAGAAAGCTAAAAGATTGGCCGATGAAGTTAAAAGTGATAACATTTTGGATTTCAGGATTCGAACAGAACATGCCATAAGCAGGGCTGAGGTGGCCGAGAAGGAAAAAACAGCTCTCGAGGAAGAGATGTGATCGGAGTTTCGTCACTTTTTTGAGTTGTACTTAACTTGCTCATTGGGTAACTTGTTTGTATTTAAGTTGTGGACTATGATTATATTGCCCAAGTTGTTAGTTCAAAATCTTTTATTATTAGATAATTTAGCTATATTGAAAATTGTGGGTTATGATTGTTTGTAAAATTTTGTCATTGTGAGAAGAAGGGCCATGAATGAGTTGTTTATCACTTTTTCAATTGTTGTCGATTGGTGTTTTGTCACTTTTTGGAATGTTGCAATTTTGTTTTTAACTTTCGTCACTCTTCTGGACGTTTGTCACTTTTTTTTTTTTTTTTTTTCATGTCACTTTTTTAGTGTTTATTACTTTTTCTATCACTTCATTTTTTATTTTTATTTTTGTTGGTAAGAGGCTTTGGTGCCGACTTTTGTTCTTGTAAGGAAAAATTCGACTCCAATTGTTACAGAATGAGGAAGCTCGTGAATTTCGTCAAAAGATTGTAACTTTTTTTAAAAAATTTGTGTCACTTTTCTTTTTAAAAAATTTCGTCACTTATTTGAGTTTGTCATTTTTTTTAAAAATTGTCCCTTTTTGAATGTCACTTTTTTTTTATTGTCTGTCACTTTTTTAATCTGTATAAATTCTTTTAATTTGTGCCACTTTTTTGAATTCGTCAATTTTTTTTTTATTTTGTCCCTTTTTGAATTTCGCTTTTTTTTTTTTTATTGTCTATCACTTTTTTAATATGTATAAATTCTTTTAATTTGTGCCACTTTTTTGAATTTGTCACTTTTTTTAGTTTTTTGTCACCTTTTAAGAATATAAAAAAATGAAATCATGTTATATTTTTCTGATATAATCAGCATATGAATTGGTCTGAATGTGGTGATTATTTTAATAACATGATTAACGGTTCTATTTCGGTCACTTTTTTTAAAAAAGTAAAAAAGTGACAATTTCTTATTAAAACGTGACATTGTGTCACTTTTTTATTTTACACAGTATTTTTTACTTCCTGAAAACTTTTCATATGATTTTTCAAAACATCCATAATTTTAAAGGTGTTTTTGTAAGTACCCATTTTGTATTGTGCTATGTGTATAACACAACCCATTTAAAATAAACTAAACAATAGATTTTTCAATTGTATCACTTCTACCTGTCATGTTATGACAACAACATAGGATTACAATTAAGGTCCGTTTGATTGCAAATGTGAAAAATGGGTGGAAATAAAATGTTTTACTGGGAATTGAATTGCCTAGAATTTGTTTTGCTTGGAATTGTAATTAATTGTGTTTGATTGGTATAATTTTCTACCTAGAAAATGTTGAAAGTTTGGTGTCCGTTTGACTTCGTTTTTCATAAAAATTGTCCAGTAAAGTGATAATTTTTCTATCAATACGTCTAGAATTTGTTCTAATTACCAAAAAGTAAAAAAAATAAAAATTTAAACAATTAGAAAAAATTACCATATTCGTTTGATTTTATTTTACATAGAAATTGTCAATAAAAATGAAAATTCTTTTTACAATAGTTGATAGAATTGGTTGTCATTGCTAAAAAAAAAGGTGGAAAATGTTTTCCCACCTAATAGGTGGGAAAACAAAATCAAGCTTTTGTACATCAAATGATTGTACCTAGAAAAAAGTGGAAAATATTTTACCAGGAAAAGAAACGCTATCAAACACCCTTAATTAACAAAAGTTAGAAAATATTTTATTTTCCCACATTTTTTCCTACCTATCAAACGGACCCTTAGTATATAACAGTTGCTCATTGTATGCAGTTAGACAATGTGGTCTAATTGAACAAAGTAGACTTAAATTGAGTAAAGTTGATAAGTGACTCATTTGACATAAATTTGAAGTATAGGGACCTATTTGAAAATTCCCGACTGATTTCCACAAACACAATTAACGAATCATTAGCAAAATCAAAACTCAAAAGCATCAAGTTTCTCCCCTTCAAATACAATCTACACTTGACGTAGAACACATTATTGAAGAATTGGATCAAAATGAGGAAAAAAGATAAGATAGAATATTCGAATTCCGATTTACGCTCATAATAGTATTTCAAAAGGAGAATGACGATATGAGTAGACGAACGATGGATTTGACCATCACAATATTTTAGGACTAAGAACTAATTCTTGAAATTTTAGCTTTATTTTTGTCATTTAGGAGGCTGTATTCAATTGATATTTTTAATGACTTTTGAGATTTAAAAAGTTAGAGGTTATCAATGTAGATTTTTGGAAACTTTTTAAAAGTATTGATATATTCAATTGAAACTTTTATAAACTTTTAAAAAGTCTCTAAAAGTTATAGCGTATTCAATTAAAACTTTTTAAAAGTATTTATAAATTTTTTGGTATTCAAATTTTTATGACTTTTAAAACTTTTGCAAAATTCTTAATGGTACTAACTTTTAAGCAAAAAGTACTAAAATAAAATCTCAAAATTTGTCTCTCATTAATCATAAGATTTTTGGAGACTCACAAAAAAAATAAAAAATAAAAATTATTTGTTTCTATTGATTATATTAGTTTCTATTTTTTTTTTCTTTTTTTATTGTTTATTTCTATTTTCTATGAAAGAATTAAATTGTATTGTTATAATTTTTTTCCCTTTTTTATTCATTCCTTTTTCTTAAAAATGTTTATTTTTAATTAAATTATAAAATTTTATATAGACTAATTTATAATTAAATTTAAATATATATTTTTATTTATTATTTAAAGGTATATTATATTAATAATACTAAATATTAAATTTATTTTTTATATGTATAATTATTATTTATTTAATTACGGTTCAAAATTTTTATTATTTTTAAAATAGTCTTTTTTTTTTTTTTTTTTTTTTTTACGTAAGAATCAGTAGCTGCTACCCGTGAGTGAGCACTAGGGATGGCAAAAAAGTTCGGCGGCTCGAACTTGACTCGACTCGGAAAAACCCGAGCCGGGCCCGGCTCGGGCTCGATGTAACTGAGCCAAGGCACGGGCTCGTGGCCCAGCCGAGCCCACTATTTAAATTTTTTATAAGCTGCCCTTAGCAAGTTGCAAAGCTGCCTTGCACAATTGCAACGCAGCTTTGCAACAAATTGTGCAAGGCAGCTTTGCAACAAAGCTGTCTGCAAAGGCAGTAAGCTACAAACATATAAAAAAAAAATTCAAAAACTCGAGCTGGCTCGGCCCGCTAAGGTTCAGTGCAAAAGCCCGGGCCGAGCCTCATTTTTTTGACCAGGCTTTGCTCGGCTCGGCTCGGGCCTAAAAAAGCTCGAGTCGAGCCCGAGCTTTTTTTTCGACTCGGCTCATTGTCATCCTTAGTGCGCACTGGGTAAACCTCGCTCCATGTGCGATAACTCGCAAAATAATAAATAAAAGTTTACATTCATGGGCGGTGGAGAGAGTCATTTGTATGGAACTGAAGGGCCGTTATTTTACTTGAGAAATGGCTTCAATAACTTCAACTTCTGTTTCATTCTTGCTCTGCTTTTCATTGCCATTCTCCCAATTGCAAGGAAGAAGTATGCTTCAGAGTTGTTGGTTATCATCTCACCCATATCTGGCTAGCTTTTATGTTTTTGCAGCCGCACAAGGAAGAAAGGTCAGATCAAAATTATCTGTCCCCCCACCCCCATTCCCTAATAGAAAAATCTTTTCAATCTTTTTATTTTCTCTATTTCCTTTATTTGTTTTAGTTAACAATAAAGTCTTAATTGTTGATAACTGGTTTTGCCTATTCCTAGAGTGTTAGTTAAATATGTATCTGTGCCATTGTTTTTTCTCTTTTGATCACTGGTTCCTATTATTTCTGCAAATGTTAGTGAAACATATATGGTGCCAAACTGTTTACATCTCAGGTCATTTATTCCACTCTGAAGATAATTTTATATACACGTGAATATTTGGAAACGTGTTCTATGCCCAAACTTTACTGAAAAGCTAATTTTTTCTTAATGGATGGATGAGGAGAGTTAGTTCAGAGGAAAAAAATGCTCATCTAACTATGCACGGTTGGTATAGTTTCTATGCATGCCAATGGTGGCATTGATTATGAATAATTCATCAGATGTAAAATTTCTTGTTTTTGCAATTATCTGATGGGAGCTCCACAGTCACATGCATGTTGTTCTACTGTTTATGCTCAAATAATCT
Organism: Fraxinus excelsior; assembly: GCA_019097785.1. Taxonomy (NCBI): domain Eukaryota; kingdom Viridiplantae; phylum Streptophyta; class Magnoliopsida; order Lamiales; family Oleaceae; genus Fraxinus; species Fraxinus excelsior. The sequence continues at coordinate 3,777,654 of CM032637.1, read as the reverse complement.
CTGTACATCCATGTCACATGCTGCCCACTTGCTATTGAGTAAATAATGGCGCCAAAACAATTGTGTTTCTTGATTTACCACAGTAAGCTTTGCAAAGTCTTTCAACTTAATTTTTAGGTCTGTTTTGGCTTCATGAAATGCTAAAATTAGGATATCTTCATTGGTTTTTGCATAGATTTATAAGGAGATTTGGTAAGGCGACATATTTGGTATATGTCATGCCCACCCAGTTATAGGTTTAGGAATTCATGAAATCCTTAAATTAGGATATCTTTACCAGTTTTTCCCTTTAGATTTATAAGGAGGTTTAGAAAGGCAACGCATTTGGTATGTGTTATGCCCACCTCTTTCTGATTAGTTATGTAGAGTGATGCAAAGAGCTCATGTAAATTGCACTGATTTAAGTTGATTGATTTCCTAACAAATTTAGTCAGGCCATCCTCTTCCACCTATTTTGCCTCTCCTCTCTCCATCTTGAATAACTTTCTCTGGTAGATTCAGATGTTCATAGAGATATTTGTATGCCAGTTGGTGTTGGAGATAGAGAAAGAGAGTGGAATTGGATTTTTCCCTGTTGCTAGGATATGTGGGAACAGATAGATTAACATGCTATTTATAGCATTTTGATTTTACATTGAAGAGTTCATAAAGGGTATTCAAATGCACTTGAAAGTTCTTTATAATCTCATTATCTGTACAAACATTTGATGATGCACTTGATATTTGTTATGCCAGTTCCTGCTATGGAACTGCTTGGAGTCCACTCTAAAAACAATATTTGAGTGCTTTTGCTGTAGTATTGCTAGATTGCACCTGCCAGCTCGTAATTAGTCTTTCCAACATAAGTCGCGTCGTCTTGGTTTTAGCAATCAATATTTTTGTATGATCTGATTTAACTTGAGATTGTGAAATGGATAAGAACGAAAGACTGAGTGATAATTCTTGTTATTTTCCTGTCCTTTGGCAGATTCCTCTATCCAATATATCCACTCATCTGTGTTGCCGCTTCAGCTGTCATTGAGAGCTTTCCGGACTTGTTTTGGGGATAAGTATAATCCCAATGATAATTCTCTGTCTGTTGTGGTAAACTTCCTAATTCCTGTAGCAATGTTGTGTTGATTGATGATCACAGCCACTTAGAACTTACTTTTGTTTCGCGTTTACCGAAAGCAAAAGGTTTGAGACCTCTGGTACTTGGACTCATTTTGTGCGCTTCCCATGCCAGGACATTTTCCTTGATTAATGGTTATTCTGCTCCTTTAGAAATATACAAACATTTGGAGCACCACGATGATGCAGGGACAGGTAAGAATCAGTGTCACGTTTCATTGATCTTGGAATAGCATGGACTAATCTCTAGTAATAACTTACATGTCATGGCCCTTGTGGATCATCTCCTTTTCGTCTTGAAGGGTTTTTTTTTTCTAGAAGTACTAGAATTCCTGAATTTTCATGCCTTAGATTTCGACTAACGAACAAGAAGGAATTAACTTTGGGGGTATAATATGAATAAGAAAGTATTGACCTTTGTCTATTACTTGTTTTCTTCATTTTTTAATTCTTATTTGATCTGAATAGTAATAATACAACTTTTTTTTTATGAGCAACCATCCCCCTTTTCCAATGTTAACAAAACTATTGCAACTAGCAGGAAACTTGCCAAATTATCCTAATAAAAGAATGGCAATGACTGAAATTTTAACAATTATATTGCCATTGGCAGGAAACTTGCAAAATTATTCTAACAAGAGAACAATAATGATTGAATTTGGCTGGTATGAGAACATGCTTTGTTTGCTGGAAATGCTCTCCACTTAAACAAATTTAGGAAGAGCCTGTGCCTATAATATTAAAGAATTGTACCCCAAGAGAGAACAAAGGATGCTTGTGATTGTTTTGGTTCTATACACTAATATGCGCCAAACTCTGGTTTTGCTTTAAATAAATGGTGTGGACATTCAGTTCTTGAAGCTAAGCGTGTACACAGCAATTGTACTGTGAAAATTGGAAGCGGTTATATATTGGATATGGAAAATTGAGAAAAGTGAGGTGCATGTATTCAAATTCATTTAGCAACATCAATTAGAAAGTGGAGGATAGATTTTTAATTCTAGATAGTGGTGGGACGTATCAACATGAGCAGGGGCGGACCCACGAAGGGCCCAGCGGGGGCGGCCGCCCCCACTGAAAAAAAAAAAAAAATTTTTTTTTCTTTTTTTTTTACAAGTTTTTTAGCTTATTTTCTATCTCGAATACAGCGAGAATCTGATGAAACTCATGTTTTGTATGTAATCTTTTTCTCTTTAATCTTGTTACATGTTCTTCAATCTCATAGAGTTGGATGATTAAATTTCCTTCCCACTTGAATACAGCTGGCCAGAAGGGCTTGGAGATGATTTGACAATTGAAGTTCACGATTCGAAAGGAAAGTATTTTAGCCACGTAGTAGTTCAGGTGGCTAATATTACTGAAGAATTGGTATATTATGTAAATCTCATTTTGATCGCCTGTGATTGCAAAAAGTGTTGCATTGTCAGAGTGAATATATTTGTGGGTTTGATGCAGGGTGAAAGGCTTCGTTCATGGCCTATATAGCATGAACTAGTTGGGAAAATGCAAATAAATCTAAACTATTCAACAACTCCCAAAAAAAAAAAAATTCGGGGGCGCTGCCCCCGAACCCCCGTAGGCCCCCATCCCTAATCTCGTCCCCACTCAAAAAATAATCTAGGTCCGCCCCTGAACATGAGGTGGCTTTTCTTAAACCATCTTCTAAGTGCCAAGAGATATATATTTATACTAAGTGCGTCAATATGATAGAGTTTGACCGAAAAAAGCAATTTTTTTCAATTAAAATCAACACTGAATCAAAACATTAGCCGTGTTGTTTAAATTGAGTCCAAACTGTGTTTGCCACTGGTAATGTATGTTGAGCATGCGTTCAATGTTCTTTTCCCGATTTTCAGACACATTTCGCTTGTTGAACATGTTTTGTGGTGTGCAATGAGGATTGTCCTGTTGGATGTGGACTTCAAAGTGTCTGTGAATCAATGCATTCACAGTTTTCTCCAATTAGTTCACGTGCATTTCTTACTATTATTTTGGTTACATGTAATATAGGTTCTACCCTTTGCATTGGAAGTGAGTGGCACCATTTTCCGTCATCCTTTTTTGTTCCTGATCATGTGAGTGAGGTTCAGTGGATAGATGATGGGTTCAGAGGTCTTCTCCCTTTTCCATTTAACTACCTTGGGCGGAACATCAGCAGCACCATCTTATTTCAACAACAAGAACAAGGCATCAGATCAACAATATGTAATTATTTTCTTGCTCACTTTCTCATCAGTAACACCTTTTCTCACTTAAACCAAGGGTTTTGATATTGTTTCTTTGCTTAACTAGTAGCAATGACTTGTTCACCACCCCCCCCCCCCCCCCCCCATTTTGTGCCAATAACATTGCAGCTCCAAGATCTTGAAAAATGCACCTTCCTCGTTGAGTTGCAGCTGCAAAGACCTTATCTTTCTCGAGGGAGCGACTTGCACACGTGGGAGATACATATTCTCTCTCTCACTGCATGTGTGTGTATCTATATCTATCGAGTGTGTATTCATTCATTGTTTTCTGCTATAGGTGGTTGCAGCATTACCATATCTAGACCGCAAATTGTCACCTCCTAAATACCGGTCATTCTTTTACCCCACATCTATGGAAGCAGAAAAATGTGTTTGGCTTGTACAAACTCCTTAAGAGAATACTGAAATCTGAAACATAATCTTCTACTCTTTTGGGTTATGAAATTCACTACTGGCAAAGTTCTATCTCCACGAGGCAAACGTCATGTATATAGAATTCTAACTTACTTCAATTCAAAAGATGGTCAACAACTTTCATTCTGAAATGAACCATCAAATATATTCAGCTTGATTTTTGGTGAACTGGTGGTGATTTTGTAGTTTCAGCTTGAACTTTCCTTGTCATTTCTAATTGAGCATCACAGAAAAATGATCTGTTGCATGTGTTCTTGTGACTGATAAAATCACCATTTTTAGTTTCTTTACCATAGTGTAGGTTAAAATGTGAAATTTACTTTTATACTCAATTTTACGTGATACCATGCTACACTTGCTTTTGAATCGTTCAATAAAAATGCTGTTTATCCTCTCCTCTATTAAAAGAGTGAATCCGTAGTTCACTGTTCATTTATGTCCTATTTTCGTTTTCCCTTTCTGTCCCCAGTTTGTTACCAAATATCAATTATGCCTATCAATTATAAATATAAATAAATAGCGATTTTAAAATAGTAAATCCGCAGTTCACTGTTCATTTATGTACTATTTTCGTTTTCCCTTTCTGTCCCCAGTTTGTTACCAAATATCAATTATGTCTATCAATTATAAATATAAATAGCGATTTTGGAGGGAAAACAAGGTCGGCGCCGCGGCGTTTGAGAATTTGCTCTTACCAATGAAAATGAATTTGTTGTTACCAATTAAAATGTAAATCGAAATTCACTGTATGTGCGAATTTGTTGTTACCAATGAAAATGTAGACGCCTAAATTCACTGTATCTGCTTTCTTCAGTCGGTAGCCGATTTTTACTGTGTTTGTTCTTGTTCGAAGGCGGTCGCCGATTTTTAATGTGTTTGTTCTTGTTCGAAGGCGGTGTTGTTTAGCGTGTTTCCTTATATAAAGGAGACAAATGCATTCCATTTATTTACTTTGCAATCTGCAAATAAGAAAAAAACTATTCCATTTCATCGTACTATTCCATTTCATCGTACTCTTTTTTCTGCCAAGAAATTTGACGCATATTTATTCCATTTCATTCTGTCTGGTGACGAAGGAAGTAAACAACTGTTCTTCAAGCAACTAAACAACTGATTTTCACTGGAATTCGAAATTTTCATAGCGGTGAGTACTTATGTTAGTTTTATATATTCATCGTTTAAATAAGAGGCGAGTACTTGTGTGAAAAAATGTTTATGTTAAGTTTAAATAAAATGTTAGTGATTAAATTTAATGTTAGTGATTATGTTTAGGAATACAGGAATAGGAAGAAATTTTTAATGCTTGTTATTCAAATGCTGTTTATTTGTTTCAATATTCTACATCTTCGCGTTCAATGTTTAGGAATATAGGAATAAGAAGAAATTTTTATTGCGTTTATTTGTTTCAATACTTCTTTCAATTCAGTATTACATCTTCAATAGAATAGAAATCGTAAAAAAAAAAAATTTACCGAGTTGGGTGAATTAGACAGACAAATTGCTAATGTGGTGAGTACCTCCACGGACGGAGTTGAACGCCTCCGCGCGCGGAGGTAAAGTACCTCCGCGCGCGGAGTTCGGCACCTCCGCGCGCGGAGGTGTGAACCTCCGCGCGCGGAGGTACTTTACCTCCGCTCGCGGAGGTTTACACCTCTGCGCGCGGAGGTGCTTACCTCCGCGCGCGGAGATATAGACCTCCGCACATCCCAAAACTACTCCCAATATAATAATAATATAATAGTAATATATGTATCCCGAAACAACTCCCAGTATAATATTATATATTATAATATATGTTTTGGAATTTCATTTACCAAGAATTTCAAAATATTCAATAGTTTTATATTTATACAATTTATTTCCGACAAATATAAATTATACATACAATTTATTATTTTTTTTCGCCATTATTTTTGTTTATGCTATTTCGTTCCTCATTAATATTAATATTTGATAGAAACTTAGAATTTATCTATCTAACAACTTTTTTTTTAATAATACAAAATGAAAACTGTACAGCTATTCAATATTTTTATTTTACTCTACACATTTTGATAACCTCTGTATTTAATTTTTTACAGTTCCTATATTCATCAGGTTAAATTTCAACTGTTCGATATGAATACTTCGGATGGTAGTTTTGAAACAATGTCTTATCGTCAACAAGAAAATCATAGAAAAAAATGTCGACGAAAAAGAGTTCAACATAGCTGCAACGATCATCGTAAAAGAATATGTAATGTTACATCAAATGGTGATGAAATTTTGAATGATATACAAATTCAACAATCTGTAACATATCATGAGGCATCTACTTCAGACCAAATTGTCCTCCATACTTCCGATCCTATATTACCAATTAGTTTTAGTGTACTAAATATACCAACGACTGCATACGTATTACCGACATGTAATAGCTGTACATATTGTGGTGCAAGAAAAATTTATAGAGAAAGTAAAGGTTTTTGTTGTTCTGATGGAAAGGTCCATATTTCCATACCTGATTCACCAACCGAATTATATAACTTATTTACTTCTACAGAATTTAAATGTATGGAATTTAAGAAAATTGTACGAGGATATAATAACCACTTTGCTTTTACTTCTTTTGGTGTCAAATACGACAAAGAGCTCTTCAAAACATATCGAGGTATTTACACATTTAGAGTTCAAGGACAAGTATATCATTACCTAAATGAACTTATTCCAAAGAATAACAAGCCTTCTTATATGCAGTTATATTTTTATGATGCAGATAATGAAGTTGAAAATCGTATGAAAATTTCAAACAACTTTAATGAATTCACTTTAATTATTCTACTTGAAATCCTAAAGGTAAATCCATATAGCAGATTTTTTCGATCTTTAAGTAATATATCTAACTTACATAATTATCAGATACATATAAGATGTGATCCAGGACTTGATCAGAGAGTGTTTAATACTCCAACTTCATCTGAAGTAGCTGCTGTGTGGGTTGATCATGACGAAAATGCTACCAATCGTTCACGTGATATTATTATATATGCTCATTCTGGTGATTTACATAGAGTTCATTATTACTACGGTTGCTATGATCCTTTACAATATCCTTTACTTTTTCCATATGGAGAATCAGGTTGGCATGAAGGTATTAGAAGATGTAGACGGACTGAACATTTGTCCGAATCTGTTCAATTTCCTGACACGATTACTTCAGCATCTGAATTTATTGAAAAAGAAGAAAATGAAAGTACGTAAACCTTTATTCTTGTATATTTACTTCCGTTTTGCATTCTCACTATTTTCATATAATACCTTCTTTTTTTTACAGTGCTTAAAGGAATGAAGAGCCGATCACAGGTTTCTTGTCGAGAATACTATTCATACAAATTGCAAATCAGACCTTTCAGTAAGTCTATATTACTTCACAGTGGTAGATTACTCCAACAATATGTTGTAGATATGTATGTGAAGATTGAAACTGCACGTTTAGACTATTTTCGTAACAATCAAAATCAAATTCGAGCTGAACTTTATCAGGGTATTGTAGATAGTATTCAAAATGGAGAAACAAGAGGATCAAAAATTGGACGAAAAATTGTTTTGCCTCAATCTTTTACATGTGGACCTAGAGATATGTTAAGGCGGTATATGGATGCGATGTCTATTGTACAGCGTTATGGAAAACCGGATATTTTCTTAACTATAACATGCAATCCAAATTGGCCAGAAATTAAACAAGAACTAAAACACAATGATGAGATTCAAAATCGGCCTGATTTAATTGTGCGTATATTTAGAGCAAAATTAGAAGAGTTGAAAAATGATTTATACCAAAAAAATGTTTTAGGCCCAGTTATTGCGCATATATATGTTATTGAATTTCAGAAAAGAGGGCTTCCTCATGCACATCTATTGTTAATATTTAATCACGGCCATAAAATCTGTTCTGCTGTAGATGTTGATAAGATAGTTTGTTGTGAAATTCCTGATCAAAAAAACCATTCCTATCTTCATTCTGTTATTGTAAAACATAATATGCACGGCCCTTGTGGACATCTTAATCCAAAAAACATATGTATGGAAGCAAACAAAACTTGCAAAAATAAATACCCTAGAGATTACTGTAATACCACTATTTTTGGTCATAATTCATACCCATTGTATAAACGTCGTAATACTGGTATTTCTATCAAAGTTAGAAGTCATATGTTAGACAATCGATGGGTTGTACCATATAATCCTTATTTGAGCGCAAAATTTGACTGTCATATTAATGTTGAAGTTTGTTCTTCTATTAAAGCTGTAAAATATTTGTATAAATATGTGTATAAAGGGCATGATCGTATTCATTTTTCATTTTCTGCAAATGAAACGGGAAAAGACATCGATGAAATCTCAGCATACCAATCTGCTAGATGGATATCTCCACCTGAAGCTATGTGGAGAATTTTCTCGTTCAATTTAGCGGAAATTTATCCAGCTGTTTATTCTTTACAGCTTCATATTGAAAATCATCAACAAATAAGGTATGATGATGGATATAATTTATCTGTTATTATTAATAATGAAAATACGAAAAGAACAATGTTGACAGAATTTTTTGAGGTAAATAAAGTAAATAAATTTGCTCGTACATTGTTGTATCGAGATTTTCCAACACATTTTGTTTGGAACTCAACTAAGAAGATTTGGAGTCCTAGAAAAAAACATGTTGTTATAGGACGAGTTGTTACAGCGAATCCATCTGAAGGAGAACGATATTTCTTACGTGTTCTTTTAAATCATATTCGAGGTCCAATATCATTTCAAGATCTACGAACTTTAAACAAAGTAACTGTTAATACATATCGAGAAGGAGCGCTTTTACATGGTTTGTTAAGCGGAGATAATCATTGCGAAGAATGTATATCTGAAGCTATTATTTACAAAATGCCTGCTTCTTTAAGACGTCTTTTTGCTACACTTCTCATCCTTTGCAATCCCACTCATCCAAAATTACTGTGGGAAAAATTCAAAATTTATATGATCGATGATTATGTACATCAAAATAAATCTTCAAAGGATGCTGAATTACAATCTTTAGAAGATATCAATTCCATTTTAGAATCATCAGGTAAAAACATAAATGACTACGAAATAATACCATTCAAGATACATATAAATGAAAGCGAAAGATTAAGAAGGATGATTGAAGAGGAGACAACAAACTGGAACTTAAAAGAAGGCTACAATTGTACATCATTTTTAAATAATGAACAACAATTTGCATATGATACAATTATGGAAAAAGTCAATTCAAAATCTAACGGAATTTTTTTCATCGACGGTCCAGGAGGAACGGGCAAAACTTTTTTGTACAAAGCTCTCTTAACAGGTGTACGGTCTCAAAATTTAATTGCTTTAGCTACAGCATCTTCTGGAGTATCTGCATCTCTTTTACCTGGAGGTCGAACAGCTCATTCAAGATTTAAAATTCCTCTTGAAACAGTTGGTGAAATTATTTGTTCCGTTAGTAAACAATCAGCTTTAGGAACTTTATTAAAAATGTCTACATTAATACTTTGGGATGAAGCACCTATGGTTAATCGTTGTACCGTTGAAGCCGTTGATAAAATGCTCAGAGATATTAATGATTGTAATTTGCCTTTCGGTGGCAAGGTGGTTGTTTTAGGAGGAGATTTCAGACAAGTTTTACCAGTAATACCGAGAGGAACAAAAGAAGATATAATGAAGGCTAGCTTAGTCTTCTCAGACTTGTGGCCTTTGTATTTACATTTACCCTTAGTTGAGAACATGCGTGCAAAATTAGATCCTGCATTTTCTGAATATTTGCTTCGAGTCGGAAATGGAACAGAGGAAAAACATAATTGTAATTACATTCAACTTCCGGCTAGCATAATTATACCATTTGATGACGAAGTTACATCTTTGCAAATTTTAATAAATCATGTTTTCCCAAATATAGAAACATATGTTGATACTTTACATACGATGGGAAATCGTGTAATTCTTACGCCTAGAAATGAATGTGTTGATTATATTAACAGAATTTTACTTGATCAGATTCCTGGTGAAATTTTCACGTATTATAGCTTTGATGAGATGATTGACAAATCAGAACAAAACCTTCAGGAAGATTTCTTGAATACTTTAACTCCAAATGGTATTCCACCACATGAATTAAAGCTTAAGATAAATTGTCCTGTTATGTTGTTACGAAATATCAACCCTTCTGAAGGATTATGTAATGGAACACGCCTTACCTGTAAGAAATTTAATAAGAATGTAATTCTTGCTGAAATTGCAACTGGCGAATATCGTGGAAAACATGTATTTCTACCAAGAATTCCTTTTGTACCTCTAAAAAATGATCAAACATCAATTCATTTTAAACGAACTCAATTTCCAATCAGACCATGTTTTGCAATGACGATAAATAAAGCACAAGGTCAAACACTTGATTATGTTGGTTTATATCTCCCTGAACCAGTCTTTTGTCATGGTCAACTTTACGTAGCATTATCAAGAGCTAAAACAAGTAAATCTTTAAAAGTTTTGTTGAAACCATCAAACAATGACAATTTACACAATATGTGTACAAAGAATGTTGTTTATAAAGAAATTCTTTCATTTATTCATTCATAGAAGTATAAGTAAGTATTTGTTTATTTATTTGTTTCATACCTACTTTCATTTTCAATATTTTAAATGTATGTGTTCCTTATTTTTATACGGTGAACTTAATTACTGATAATTGTCTTTATTTTCATATGCAGGTATATTTCACACTATCTTCTTCTTATACTTGATCCGAATATATATGGATAGCTTTCACTCAACCTGGCTTCATTATTTGCTTCTGGTCGCAAAACTATGCTAGCTGTGCGTGACACATGTTTGCCCGAAGATATAACATTGTGATATGAGTTCTTTTCTAACTAAATGTATAATTTATTTTGCTATTATAATTTTCATGTCTCTAATTACAATTTTTTTTTTCAATTTTTTTTTCTAGCCATTAATAAAATACATTCTATATATATTCTACACACTTGAATTTAACTTTTATTCACTTTAAAAATATTGCTACAAAATATTACTGCAAAAACAGAACACAATAAAATTTACAAATAAACACAAATAAAACAGAAGTATATTTAAAGTCGTCAGTATGCTTTTTATATAATATATACACATATCGACACATTTTTTCGCCGACAATTAGTAAAAATAAAGATATTTGTACATAACACGTGGATACACCACATTCGATAGGTAAAGACACGTACCTATATTGAAACTTGAATTTCAAAGTTTATCTTTCCAATAACATAATAAAAGAAATTATGTATTTCTCAACACTATTCATCCAGGTTTATCTTTCCAATAACGTATTAAAATAAATTATTTGTTTATTAACACTATTCATCCACTTCGTCCTATAAATAGCTTCGTCTTCGCACTTTTTCTTACTTATACAAATCACAGACGAAACACAGTCATGTCTACACCATATAAACTTATCCCACAAATTGTCATTTCAGAAACTAATTGGTCCTCAAAGGTGGTTATCATCGGAAAGCAAATACCCAAAATTGCTCGTAATTCTAACACCAGATACCAAACTATGCTGCTGATGGATTTAGAGGTACAGTAACTGAATAAATTTTTGATTTTATTTTGTCTATATATTCTATAAGCACTTACCAAGTTCTGCTTAAGCGCTTAACAAGTTCTATTTAAACAGGGTAATGAAGTTACAGCAACTCTCTACGATACAAATATTACTGCACTTAACGATCAACTGGAACTGGGAAAAACCTATGTGATCTCAAATGCAACGGTGAAAGAAAATAAAAGTCCGTTTAGAAGAACAAGCTCCTCTGACCAAAAAATATGGACCATAACAGGAAGAACAAAGATTGAAGAAATAGATGAAAATAATTTAAACTTCGTCTTCTCACAATATCAACTTACTCCATTTCATCAACTAGAACGCCACATGGATCAAAACAGCAATATTAGTAAAATTTCTATCAAATATTATACAATTATAATTATATGTATGATTCTGTGTATCGAAAAAATTATAACAATTTTTTTCTCAGGTGTAATAGGAATAGTTGTGGACGTTAAACCAAAGAGAACTATCCAAACTCATTTTGGCACAGAGGCGGTTCTTCAGGATATCATTTTGATAGATAAAGAATTTCAAACAATGATATTAACATTGTGGGACAGTTTTCTAGAACGAGAATGTCTTACGATTATAGCCAATCTGAACGACAGACCAATCATATGGGCTATAAATCTTAAGGTTTCTTCGTTTAACGGTATAAATGTTAATTTCATTTTTATTTATTTAAATACATCTACTTCCGACAAATATACCAACATTTATTATTTACTTTGCAGGTATTACTTTATCAACCAAAACTAACAGCACTTTCTTCATCAACAGCGACATACTGGCTGTGGCAGAGTACAAAGATTGGTACTTTAAATATAATATAACAAATACATTTTACATTTTTATAAATCAATATACACTGACTTTCTTCTACAGGCTGCAAGTTAACAAAGAAAAACTTGACCAACTCACGCAAGATCATGGTTCTATTCCTCTCACACCACCGAAAATAATACCTCCCCCCGACGACAAATTTACGCCAATTGCTGAGTTACTAGGAATTCATCCTGAGGTAAGTCTTCATCAAATATATATGTTCATTAATATAAATATATTCATTTCAAATTTCAACATTTTCTAACTGTTTATTGTGTAGAAAAAATTCTATTGGGTCCAAGCACGTTGGAAGATCATTTCAAAAAATCAAAAGTTCTGGTACATGTCATGCGATAACTGCAAAAAATTGTCGAACGCAGATCTTGGAGAAATTCACAAGTGCCGATTCTGTAAATGTGAATATGCAAAAGCTGTACCAAGGTAATTTATATTGTTCAGATTTTATTTCATACCTCAACAGAATTAAAAATACACGTCATATATCTCCTCCAGAGCAAATGCTTTCGTGCATCTACAAGACGAATCTGGAATGATAGACGCAAGCATCATAGGAAGCGCTGCAGAAACATTGTTACAGTGTACTGGTAACGCAATAAGGACCCATTTTGAAAAGGTCAAATCACAGTTTACATTCTTCAAAATTGTTTTCTTATTGTTAAATATTGTTTTCTTTACATTTCAATATTTCCAATTTCCAATTTGCAGGAACCAGATGTGGAGATAAACAGTTTTATGAAAACTGAAAGTGAAAACGAAATAGATTCAATATTTTATCTCAAAGCGACACAAAAACGGCAAAATCCTTCGGAGTGCCATTTTGAAATTATCTTCACCTTCAACTCTTTAGAAAAAAATAAACCTTCACTTGCTGCAATCAATGAGACAAACTCAGATAAAAATTCAGCTGCAGGAGACAACAAAGACAGCAAGAAAAATAAAGGGAAAGCTAAGGCACAATCCTCAAATAGTGAACAATCCGGAAATACTCAAACAACAACTGCTGCAAAAAAGTCTCTCTTTCGATCAGATGATTCTCTTCAACCAAATTCCAATCTAGAGAAGAAAGCTCGCAAAAGTTGAGTCCTCAGTACACGAGTGACTTGAACTTTTCTTTTTTGAACCAGTGAAGACGCAGTGAAGAAACCTCCTCCATACGTAACATATAACTTTTGAAGGCAATATGAAGAGGTTTTGGGTTTTTGTTATTTTCTAAAACAGATGAATAGGTTTTGGAAGATGCTTGTTTAGTCTTTCGTCTCGCTGTTTGTAAATATAAATAACAACTATATAAAATAACCCTATTTCGTTATGAATTACTATTTATATATTAATATTTATATATTAAATTGATATAAAAAAAAAAAGAGAGAGACATGCCACAACTTTCCATCTCCCCATTTACCCCATTTACAGAGAAACGTGAAGAAAACCATGAAGGAAAGGAAAATTTACTTGAAATATATTTTCATTTCTTCTTCATACAAATTTGTTTCTTACTTTTAAATATTTAAATATTTGTTATTACATAATTTTTAGAATAGGCCGGAGCATTTGCGAAGAATCCATGCCCGAAACTGGACAACCTACGCAAGGATATCAACCTCCGCAAGGATATCAACGTCCACGCACGACGGCGAGCTCCGCACGGGACACTCGTACCTCCGCACGCGGAGAATCCAGCTCCGCTCGGGGAGATTACAGCCTCCGCAAGCGAAGGCTGTAACCTCCGCACGCGGAGGTATGTACTCCGCACGCGGAGGTTACAGCCTCCGCTTACGGAGGCTGTGATCTCCGCGCACGGAGAATAGAACCTCCGCACGCGGAGAGTGTATATCATAAAAATATTTTTTTAAAATTTCTCTTTTTCCCTTTTTTTTTCTTAATATAAAAATTTTATGTATCATTTTATATATATATCATATTATTAAATCAAAAAAAAAAAAAAAAAAAAAAAAAAAATGTTTTAGATAATTGAATAAAAAAAAAAAAAAAAAAAAAAAAAATAACTAAATATTTACAATAACCTAAATAAATAACTCAATAAATTTTTTTTTAGTAAAAAATAAATAATCCAATAATTAAATAAATAACTTTTTTTTCCTTAAGATAAAAATTTTGAGTATCATTTTATATTATATCCATCATATTATTTAAATCAAAAAAAATTATTACAAAACAGTTAATATTTTAGATAATTGAATAAATCCAACTGAATAAATACCTACAATAACTAAATATTACAATAAACTAAATAAATAACTAAATATAAAACCAATAAACTAAATAAATAATCACAATAACTAAATAAATAATAAATAGTTATTTTTAAAAGAAATAAATAATTACAATAAACTAAATAAATCCAATAAGGAAGTAAAAGTAAATTACAATAACAAATAAATAACTAAATAGAAAATAAATTACAATAACAAATAATACATGTAGAAATAAATAATTACAATAACTAAATAAATAATGTATAATAACTAAAATAAATAAATTTAGAATAAATAATTACAATAACTAAATAAAA